>OMKY01214141.1:0-10539 GCA_900302395.1 Bregmaceros cantori | reverse complement strand
CGACAAGCGTCGTGACTAGAACTAAGTCAAGGGCTCAGAACCTGACCCTCCCGATACATGGTCCAGTTTCTCAGCCCTCGCATCCGCCACGGCTGTTGACACTCCAGGGTATTTGCACGGGCCGACGACTGTCTGAATCCATGCCATGAGTGTCAGAGGGGGGGCCCCTAGCATAGTTAGACCCAGTTAACTTATGGATAAACACACCTCAATTCTTGGTCACCCTGACCCCCGTGAGACAGTCACCAAGACCCACTCCTCCAATGGAGACGAGCACCAGAACCTCTTGATCTAATCCTAGTCCTACCACACTGAAACTGAAAACCTCTGAACCAACACACACACGGGCCAACACATCGTAAGCCTAGTTCCTATGTCGTGTGATGTCCTTTAAAGGCAGGCATGTTTTTGTCATGTTAAACGGAGCAATTTTTATCTGATCTTTTGCACAAATAAATGTGAGTATTCCCAACGTTCTCTCATCATCTCTCATTCTAGGTCTATTTTTAGGTGTACTATTCAACTGAATGAACCATAGCAAAATCTATATATGATATTGTACAGTCTATGTATAGACGAATTTGGCGGGTATTTCCGTGTAATTTGTACTCTGCACGTCACTTCCGGTGCCCTTTAGTTTGCCGTGTCTTTGGCTATTTTTCAACATGTCTATCTCGGTGGGAGCACACACCTAGCGCGTTATTTAAAACGGATGGTGGTAACTTGCGGTGTGCTATTCCACACCCCAATGCTCTCTTGCGGATCTGTGACCCACAAATGCATGATTTAATAATCAGTCTAGCCCGTTCCATTTTCTCATTCCTTTTGGAAATACTAGAAGAAGCAGCCAGTCTATTGGTCCAGAAGAACATGTGACCACTAGGTGAGTAACTTCAAGTCGGATTTTGACTGTATTTCATCAATATTTATACAAATAGGTTAACGAAGCAAGGGGAGTCATGTGTAACTGGTCAGAGGCCGACATCTAGTGGTCAGATTTTGAACTGGTGTGCGTTTTGTGTGTTTTTGTGTCTATGTACCGCAACCTTCTACCAGACTTTATATACTTAGATACAGGCACCGGAAGTGACAAAATGACTCCCCCCAGTGTTTTGCACGTAAACTCGTCTATACAGGTGGGTGGCACAAATAGGGCTGTCATGATAATAGATTTTGTTGGACGATAAATTGGCTAAGGAATTATTACAATACTGGTTAATATTGATGAGATAAAAATGCAACTCAATTGCGAATACAAGGGGGCGCACGGTGGTTATCGAGCGCGCCCCCCAGACCACAGGTCGAGCAGCCAGCAGGTTCACACACCCTCTCTGGCTTGTCTGCAATGTCTCCCCCCGACTCTTCATCCCAGTTCCCGATTGAATCCTGTCACTATCTCTCTCAATAAAGAATGAAAAAACGGTGCTTGCGCCCCCAAATAAACCTTTTGCGAATCCACCATTTCAAATACCAATACATGTTTTAATAAAATAACAAGGAATTTCTTTCAGTTGCTTTTTCAACATGACGCCCATACTGACACACATGCGTTTGTTTACCAATATGTCGATTGACGAAAAAACAAAGAAATATGCAAAAAACGAAACTTGTTGTGGCCAGAAAAGTAAAAAGTTATTGTAAAATTAATTGACATATTGAATATTGTGACAGACCTAGAAAAATATCCCCACAAATCTGTGTACACAGCTTGTATGTGGTCGGACTGCCCACCAGGGGAATGGTAGCAGTGAAAGGTGCCTGGCTGTGACGCGGTTCAACAACAGAGGTTAAGTTTGTAGGCTGCGCACACAGGCCCAGTGAACCGCAGCGTGCTCAGCGGTTCCAGTTCGCCAGTTCCACCGTAACCCACCCCAGGAAAAGACATCACAGACACATGTCACACCGCAAAGACAGACAGTTGTTCAGGGAAACCTGCGCACAGTAAATCAACGGAGGGCAAACCACAGAGCAACCCACCGCCGCGACCAGCCCATCCTGAAGCCTGTGTTTCCTGTTTGGTGTGCCATTAGATAAGCGAGGACGACTCGGGGCACTTCCTCCCGGATTAGGAAAGCGCATTGCCAGCTGGTACGGACGAAATGGGAATTCCCTCCGAGCGTAGAATGTGTATAGTGGACTGGTGGGGGGTAGACGTAGACATGGCTCTAAACTGGGACTTCAGAGCAACGAGCGGGGCATGTAAAGAGGGAATGTTTAAAATGGAAAAATATCCAACTGAAAAAACAGAGGAGCTTAGTACAACAGGCAGCGCTGGTGAACTGAAAACAGGCGGATGAGGCAACAATAGGAATGTTGGGTGAAAACTAGATGAATCGACCATACATTGCGTGGCGGTGTAGTAGCCGGCACATGTGCCCTAACTCGGCACCATGGCAATTTAGTCCACGGAAATTTGATATTGATTGATATTTTTTTTTAAATGCAAAATATTACATGCACATAATCAATAAATACACCAGAATGAAATCATAAAATATTATGCTATGTATTAATTACAGTAACCAAACTAAATAATTTTTGCTCGCTTTGAATATTTAATGTTTTCTTTTTCCCGTAAGGGAAACACAACAGCTAGCTATCAACTTAAATAGGTGTGTCGGATGAGGTGGCGGTACCAGATTGGTTCTGGTTGTCACCTGTCACGAAAAAAAACCCAAATAAATTATTGTTGTTTCCCTCAATAATTGATAGTTGCAATGCTAGTTCCAGCTTTATTAATTTGAAATCAGAATCTGTTTGTTTTGTTGAGAGGACTTTTGATTCAAAAGACTTTTAGAGGGAAGAAATAATAGGAAGGCATCGAGCACACCAACAGATTTCTAAATATTCAAAATAAGCTCCAAAAAAACTTCAAAACAGCTGGGAACGAACTGAGCGGAAATCAGAAGGGAATCTGTACGCCCACTGAAAGTTAGATCCCAATTCCTGTTTGGAAGGCATTAGATAAGTGATGACAATTTAGGGCGCTTCCTCTTGGATTAGGAAAGCACATTGCCAGCTGGTACAGCAAAGTGGGAATACCCTCCAAGCGTTAGCCAGAATGTGCGCACTGGACTGCGGTGTAGACATTAGAAAATCCTCGTCAACAATTCCAAAACCCAAAGGCTGCTATGGAATTTCCAACAGCTTACTGCAGTCCTGGGTCTATTTTGGACACGTTTGTGTAATTTATGTTTCCGTCAATGAAACCTATACGGTAATGTGGGTAATATGTCACCATTTCTACCACTGTAGCACAGTTAGAGGGGAACCATGGAAACGTACGAATTACGCTTGGGCGATGTCTACATTATCATCATGATATTGTCAAGAGAAAATATCACAATATCTAATATTACTGTTTCCAGTAAAGTTATTTTGTGGCCGCAAGCACCATTTGTCATTTCATTGACAAGTTTAGTCTGAAGGGGATCGAGAGTGCAGCATACTTACATTGGCACTTACTTACTTACTGCTTTATATGCCGATTGGCCGCAACAAAGGATCTCCACTCCTTTGTCGGTGAGAGAAAGCAATTTCACGACAAAATTCTGAGTCCAAGCCAGCCACAGGCACAAGACTGTATGGGCCTGGAAGCTGCGGTCAGAGGATTTTTGAAAAGGTGAAGTCGTCAAATCGAATTTCCTTTTTAACATTGATAATAATGGTTTTGCTTGTATGTTATATGGATACATACAATGTATATATGTATATATACATTGATAATTGTATTAATCCTCTTAGAGCTCGGTGATATGGCCTAAAATGTATTTCACCCTATACCGTGCACTTTGCCACGGCATCTGTATTTTTTCAAAGCGTCGTATTTGAAAGGGTCTCGTCAGTGTGAAGATAAGTAGAGATCTACTGCCCTCTCGTGACCATGTTTATTATTACATATCTGTGAAAGGTCCTTTTAACTTGGCCCCGAGAGGGCAGTAGGGGAGAATGTACATCCTTTAGTTCTTACTGTACATCTGCTACAACCGTCACTGGAGGGCAGGAGAAAAATAATGAAAATACCATAGACTGTATATGCAGATGCAGCGTGCATGACATCAAACTTTTTTGTGCCTGTCGACTGCGCGCTGCCATTGTTGAAAGTACACGTATATCCGGGACAAGGCGAGATAGAAAGAGCTACACAGTATATGAGAGAGAGACACCCCACATGCGACTTCTTCCGGTGGTACTGTCCGCTAGGGGTGCCAACGACAGAGTCAGAATGAATGGGATCCTCACACAATTAACCGATAATTATCCTGGCAATATACATAAAAAAAATCAATTAGGAAAGATCTTTAAATCATTTAAACAGGCTGCTAAGATTGGAATATTTATATTGGAATTCCCATAGGGCTCGGATTTTTAGGACTAGGCTCCGCCAGCCTGAGGCCCATCCCAACCCGGAAGAAGGCACGGACATCAAAACGAATGCGCTGTCCATGTCTATATACAGTCTATGGAAAATACCAATCTGGCTAAAAATCTTCAGTACATTTTGCACCGGAGTAGCTGGGCTGCAGTAGGTCAGTCTGTTAAGGCTGACTGGTGCACTGCAAAGTACATATACACGGGAAGTCATGGGTTTGTTTCCCCTCACCTCCTCTCCTCTCCGGTCTTCGCCCCTTTCCAGCCAATCATGAATGAAGCTGAACATTTTTTTTTCCTATGTATCTCCCAACTCTAGCTTCCAGTATATAGGATACTGCAGGATAGAGTGTGTGGACATCAAGGAAGGCGAGCCAGAACCAAGCCCACGCATGATCACACACGATTGGAACCATCATTGGGTCTGGTAAAACCAGGGTCCAAAAACATGTCTAAAAAAGTGTTAATAAAACCATGTCATCCAGTCACAGGTGGGACAAGGGTGTGGCGGCATGGCGATCAAACTCCGCCCACGTCTCGCATCGCCCATACCAAACTGCGCTCACACCTCGAATCGAATAATTCCATTGGTAAGCCTGTATATGGGCGGCCTGATGTGCCCAGACCCAATGTAGCGTCTAGCGGCATGGTGCACCTCACTTCAGGCCTTTCTAAGATTGAAGATTTGTCTGTGAACAACAAGTCGTCTGCTGGGTGCAACTATTGTCTCAGGGCTGTGTCAGAAATGGCTGGCTGCACGGAAATACGGTACTACTCGTGAGATCAAAGTGACAGAACAAGTGTATCAATGCTAGCAAGGCATGTGCAGGGCTGTGGGGATTAAGAGATTTGTTTTTTTTCCAGAGTTAACCCAACCCACCTTTCAACACACGCTCTCCGAAAACAAGCATTGCGGGATCCACAGGGAAACATCTGTAAGAATGTGTTTGCTTTGCTGTACGTCGACTTCAAATATTCAATAGCACAAATGAATGGTCAACACCGCCATCCGGTGTAATAATAAAACAATATTTGGTTCTCATAATCTCTCAGGTGCTGAGGTCACTCGCCCCGCGCTTGTTGACAGTGGCTTCCAGTGGAGCCTGGGGGTGGTGCGGATTATCTGCTAACCACATTCGCTCCGAGAATTCCGATCACGACCACAGATTCTTCAGGGGGAGAGAAAAAAATGGTGTCTGGGTCGAGGTCCAACACTTTTAGTCAACACACCACAGAACCTACAGGCCCATTAGTCAACACAACCAGCAAGTCTATTACTCACTGGCCGAGGCTCCATCGGGCCCAAATGGAACTGTTTGCTGTGTGTGTGAGCGAGCGTGCGTGTCTGTGTGTGTGTGTTCATCGGTGTGCGCACATGCGCATGTGTCATCACTTGTTTTCGCACACTTTAATAGACCGTAATCAAACAATGGGGCCACATAAACACTTTGACTTTAGAGTTCCTCCAGCGGGGGTTACCAATAATGGCTGTTCCTTTTCTATGGCCCCAACTTGCTATCCACATCCATTACACTGGCTGAAAAGTACACTAGTCAGTTTGGCAAAGCTAATAGCATCTAATGATCACAGCAACGACGCCTTCTAGGCTTGGCTGCGAGTTCACACCTAGGAATGCACAATAACTCTTAGCTCCGATAACTAATGACTAATAATGGGAAACAATGATGTCACAGCAATAAGTCATAGAATTACAAGCACGACGCCGAAGACCGTAGATCAGTTTCCTGACACCGACTGTCACGGGTGTCAGGCTAGTGGGAAAACACATCTGGTGTCCGCCACTAAAACACACGATAGAGATGTTGTTTGTTCGTTTAAACTTGTGTTGCGCTTGACATTAGGTAGAAACATTTATTTTGTGCTGCATGTGTGACTAATCAATCTTACAGTATGTAAGTGTAACATGAGAGAAACATTCCAACGTTCAACTAACATGTACACAGAGACTGAACCGACAGTTAAAGGCTGTACAGCTAATTACCATTCAGCGAGTGGACGAGCCAATATGTGTGCTAAGGCTCACTTCAAACACGTTGCACTGTAGCTTGGTTTATGCCACTTTCCATGTTTAACGGAATATGATGTGGGCAGTCGCAGTCAATTCCCCACAGTGTTGTCAATTCCACACAGTGTTGTGTGGAATTGAGAGCCTGAGGCCTGTGTCTGTTCTGATCCGTGTCAGTATTCCGGGCAAAGTGCAGAATTAAAAAAAGTGCAGTGTTGTAGTCCACCATACCCCATACACTGTTCAGCTTGCATATGTAGCGAAATCAAACTGAGGCTGACTATGAGAGAGAGACTTTGATTTTGCTAGTTTGGAATAAGCGACTGTTCAATTAAATAAATAAAATGACCTTGACTTTCATAAAGAATGAGCAGGTGATATTTAATTCCAAACAACTGTAGCTGTAATCTGGATTACATATTTTTTCTAAGGGACTAGTTACTATTTTCTCCAATCTCATCACATGTACTCCATTACTGTCCACCTCCGGGGATGTTCTACAGGTTGGGATTAGTCACTGAAGTCCGGTTGTAGAGGAGTGTCCAACATGTGCGTGGGTCGTGCTTGGCCAACATTGTGAACAATTGGATTATCTGGAGCGCAGCTCGAGGGCCATCAGGATCTCTGGCGAGGGGAGAGAGATGGCAGGCGTTCAAGTGGACACCTGTTAGCACCAGTCACTGGACGAGACGAGGCCTGCTGTACGACTCAAAACGATTCGACAACAATGGAGGAAAAGCTTTGAAACAGTCCCAGATCTGTGAGTCAGAACCCAGCAATGCTCGAAAGCGGTGTGGATCAATTGAATGAGTCACTTAGAGCAAATACAAAATGTCTTCTATTCACAGTCCCGGAGCAGTGTGGGTGCAGCTAAAAGTGGCCATGAAACTTTAAAGTCACAATGACATTTTTACAGACTAGCAGCGCCATCTACGGATGGATTGCGGTCAAACTGCCCCCTTTCCGTTGCATAGGCATTTAAAATTTGGGCCATTTCCAACTCCTCATTGGTTGTTTTTATATTATTTTTCCTTAAAACAAACTTGGGGAAGAATATTGCTAGTGTCTTTCATCAAGACCTTTTTTTTTACAATACAAGTTGCATTTTGTTGCTATGGAAACATGACACGTTGATCTTCTGTGCATAGTAGTTTCCAACAGAGGGGCAATCTACCATTTTCAATACATTAATGACAATTTGAAAAGGGAAATGACTGGTCAATATGGCACACAATATATTATCAATGCAGTCCCCCATGTAGGGTGGATTGCCCTAACGTCGGCCATTGCCTAATGTGGGACACCTAAGCTCCAGTGGATCTGGTTCCTCCCTAAACTAATGAATGCCAGTGAAACTATGGTAAAAGCAAACTATGGTAATGTCCCTTAACTTAAGGTTCCACTGTTCAACACTACATTTCACTGTCTCACCTTATGCAACTAACTGTCCCAAATTGGGAATCTGTAAAACAGAGCCCACATTAGGGCAATGCACCTTATTTCATAAAGTTGGGTGCTGCTATGAAATATTAACGTCAAGAACAATCGATTGCTTCACATGCAATTTCTAGTGATTGAAATCACTGGAATAATAATTATGCATAGCTGAATTTGGGCTTGATTTTCAGCAGCCTAACATAGTTTTAGTCCGCTTACAGTGCATGCACAAACTCCTTCACCTGACAAGCCAAACCAAACAAATTGTCCGTTCATCGCTCGAACGTGCCAATGACTGTTCATCGCTCGAACGTGTCAATGACTGTTCATCGCTCAAACGTGCCAATGACCGTTCATCGCTCAAACGTGCCAATGACCGCTCATCGCTCGAACGTGTCAATGACCGTTCATCGCTCGAACGTGTCAATGACCGCTCATCGCTCGAACGTGTCAATGACTGTTCATCGCTCGAACGTGTCAATGACTGTTCATCGCTCAAACGTGCCAATGACCGTTCATCGCTCAAACGTGCCAATGACCGCTCATCGCTCGAACGTGTCAATGACCGCTCATCGCTCGAACGTGTCAATGACTGTTCATCGCTCGAACGTGCCAATGACTGTTCATCGCTCGAACGTGCCAATGACTGTTCATCGCTCGAACGTGCCAATGACCGCTCATCGCTCGAACGTGTCAATGACCGCTCATCGCTCGAACGTGTCAATGACCGCTCATCGCTCGAACGTGTCAATGACTGTTCATCGCTCGAACGTGTCAATGACCGCTCATCGCTCGAACGTGTCAATGACCGCTCATCGCTCGAACGTGTCAATGACCGCTCATCGCTCGAACGTGCCAATGACTGTTCATCGCTCGAACGTGCCAATGACCGCTCATCGCTCGAACGTGTCAATGACCGCTCATCGCTCAAACGTGCCAATGACTGCTCATCGCTCGAACGTGTCAATGACCGCTCATCGCTCGAACGTGTCAATGACTGCTCATCGCTCGAACGTGTCAATGACTGTTCATCGCTCGAACGTGTCAATGACCGCTCATCGCTCGAACGTGTCAATGACCGCTCATCGCTCGAACGTGTCAATGACCGCTCATCGCTCGAACGTGTCAATGACCGCTCATCGCTCGAACGTGTCAATGACCGCTCATCGCTCGAACGTGTCAATGACTGTTCATCGCTCGAACGTGTCAATGACCGCTCATCGCTCGAACGTGTCAATGACCGCTCATCGCTCGAACGTGCCAATGACCGCTCATCGCTCGAACGCGTCAATGACCGCTCATCGCTCGAACGTGCCAAAGACCGTTCATCGCTCGAACGTGCCAAAGACCGTTCATCGCTCGAACGTGCCAAAGACCGTTCATCGCTCGAACGTGCCAATGACCGTTCATCGCTCGAACGTGCCAAAGACCGTTCATCGCTCGAACGTGCCAATGACCGTTCATCGCTCGAACGTGCCAAAGACCGTTCATCGCTCGAACGTGCCAATGACCGTTCATCGCTCGAACGTGCCAAAGACCGTTCATTGCTCGAGCGTGCCAATGACCGCTGATCGCTCGAACGTGCCAATGACAGTTCATCGCTCAAATGTGTCAATGACCGTTCATCACATTCAGTGCATGCACTGCCCTAAATTATAATTTATTTACTATATTCATGTATATTCATGTATCTATGCTATATTCATTTATTTTCTTAAACTCTTTTCTTAAACTCTAAATTTTCCTGTCATTAGTACTCCAGTGTTTCCTCTTGCTGTATATCCTCGGTGCCATGTCATATCATCTTGACATATCCATTGTGTGTGTATGTGTGTGGTTGCTTTTTAATGGTTGTAAGATTAGTGGTTGTATTTTTGTTGTGGTGTTGTGAAGCACATTGAGTTTCTTTGCTTGAGGGGTGCTATATAAATAGTTTGATTTGAATTAAACATATTTTTGGAGCTGCCTCATCAAGTCAAAACACATAGAATCATGCCACATCCACTACACACAGTGCCATGTGCAACATTTAAATAAACAAAATATCTCTCCAATCTTCACGGCAGCGGCAGTGTTTGCTCCAACTTGCTTTAACAGGGAGTGACTCACTCCACATCCCAAACAAATGTTGTGATCCTCCCTTTTTCTGGAAGGTACAGTACACATCTTCAGAACGGTCCGTAACATGAAGGAATTAAACTGCGATTCTGGGTGATGTTATGCAGGGCCGCCGCCAGGAATTCTGGGCCCCCTGAAAAAATATCATTTTGGGCCTCATCAAAAAAGCCACCAGAACGCTGTTCAACTGCCGTAACCAAGTCTCAAGGATTTAATCAACCCAGTTAAAGCTACTTTTACTGGATGACTAGCAAAAATTAACAATTCACTGGACACTAGACTGATTTGCTGCCATCCTCTATCAAATCTTAAATAAATAAAATAAAACGAAACAACCCTCTTCCACCTACCGCCCGGGCACATAAGGCTTATGATGTATGCATTTGCAATAATATCATGAAAGTTACAATATTCTTTGAACATGAATAAACAGAAAGAAACACCGTCTCTGTATCTGTTTCATGTTTATTGAATAGACTGTATAATATAATTCGGTATAATTATTATCATCATCACCATCATTAGTTCATTGTTTCTAACTCTAATTGTCCATTTTGGGAACTCACAAAATTGTTAGTATCAAGATA
>OMKY01214140.1:0-12131 GCA_900302395.1 Bregmaceros cantori | reverse complement strand
ATGATGATGAACTTGATATTCGAAAAGGAGTGAGAAGAAGTAAAACGTATTACTCCCACCCCTTGTCTAGCATAAGCAGCATTTGAATGTAACATACACATATATGCTATGCTGCATACATTTTGGTTATTTATAATATATACAATATATATATACATACAGGCACACACACACACACACACATATATATATATATATATAGTGTATATATATATATATATATATATATATTTATATATACATATATGTGTGTGTGTGTGTGTGTGTATATATATATTTTATTTTATTTTTTTTCAGGAGACAAAAATGAAAAAAGGTGTTATTTCTCCAACTTTGAAAAGTGTTGCTAAGCTAGAGTGAGGTACTCAATGTAATTTGCTAAAATGGATTTAAAATAGTCTTGATTTTCTATGTGGTGCGTAGACCAAACTCAAACATATCTTGTTGCTACAGGACGTTTGGAAAGTGTTCCTAGCAACGTATTGAATGTCCCAAATACCTTGTATAGTTGTTGATCTTTGTGCCGCTCGACACGGAGCACTTCCTGGTATTGCATATGTAAAATCTAGTGTGTAGAGATGGGCTGGTATTTTCCAGATCTGGGTGAATCCTAAAAGTGGGAATCAGAATTTGATGCAATTTCCACTTTGCTCTACCAATGCATCGCAATGCACTTTGAATGGATTTGTGTTGTTTCTGTTGAGTCAAATAACATCACCACAATTGCTTGAGATTGTCATTGTATTGTGGAAATCCGTGTTGTCTTCCACCCTAGGAGTTGGTTTGAGGATGTCCCAGGTTTGTAAGATGTTCAGTCATTTATTTAAAGTTTTGTTCATCCTCCTGACACAATTATTCTTCAGTTTGTGTGGAAAATCATCATTGACACAGCTCATGTTCTGTGTTTAAGCACTGGTTGCTAACTCTGAGGTTGCTGGTTGCTAACTCTGAGGTTGCTGGTTGCTAACTCTGAGGTTGCTGGTTGCTAACTCCGAGTCTCTCCTCGCAGAGCGTGAGATCAAGGTGTTGCGGCCACTCTACAGCACAGAGGTGACAGAGATGGAGACAGCCAAGTTTGAGACAGAGATCTCGGAGGTGGACATCCACGGCATCTGGAAACTGAACGGCGAGACCTTGGTCCCGTCCGCTGTAAGGCCATATATATAAATATATATAAAATGATTTATCTGTATATTTATCTTTTGTATTTTCTATTCATTATTGCTTGTGTGGTTGACTTGTCATGACCATGGTTAACTCAACCATGGTCAACCATGGTTGAGTTAAATGGGCTATAGAAATGAAGGTTGATTTGAGTAAGACTTCCAGCCTGAGTTTGGAAAGAACAAACAACTCCTTACGTCAAAGCGAATTCAGCTACACATCGAGGCCAAAATCTACAATACTTATATACTACAGTCGTTAGTAGTCCGCGTCGGCCGCACCTAACGCGACCCCACTCATGTTACTGGCGCTGCGTCTACCACAGTGTCCGCAGTGTCGCGAGTTCGACTACGCTCGTCCGACTTCTCTGCGATGTCTACCCCCGATCTCTTCAACCCAGTTTCCGACTAATCCTATCCAATAAAGATGGAGAAACGGCGCTGACGCTGGAAAAAATAACTTAAAACTAAAAAAAGATACTACAGTCGTCTGATACAGCTTTGAATGTGTAAATTGGACAATAGAACTGCGTAACACAGTTGAGACATTCCAAATCACATCACGCGATGCATGGCACATCACAGATTCACAAATCACATAGCAATAAAAGAACACACACTCAAATAATAATCAATAATCAAATGGAAGGTCTGTGTGGTGAAAACACTTTTATTTTTCACACAACTTTGTGTGTGTTGACAGGATGTGGAGATCAAAGAGGAAGGAGCCAAGCACACGCTGGTTCTCTACAACGTAAGAATGAAAATGGCCGGAGCTGTCAACTTCTACGCGGCCAACGCCACATCTACCGCACAGCTCCGAGTCAAAGGTGACCACTTAGAAAAATGCAGGAATGACCGCTACCATTACTTTTGTTGATAACAAAATATGAGAATCTAATGTATTTTACCATGTTGCAATTGCAAGCAATATACCCATGGAGTTAGGGTTCGGACTAGAGCTGCACAAATAACGGATTTGGAATCAAAATACGGATGCTGCACGGTGACATCACAACTTGGCGGTGGCAGACATCATGGTGGTGTCATCGTGGTCAGACGAACAGGCAGAGAACAATATTTGCATAACGTTGTCCGTTCAAAAGTCTTCTAGTATTGAGGTCCACATTGGCCGAGCGATTATGGACACCCCACCTAGCGCGACCCCACTCATGTTGGTGGCGCTGTGTCTACCGCAGCGTCCACAGTGTTCGACTACGCTCGTCGACTTGTCTACAATGTCTACCCCCGAGCTCTTCAACCCAGTTTCCAACTAATCCTATCCAATAAAGATGGAAAAAAACGGCGCTGACGCCGGAAAGAAAAAGTATTGATTCATAATGATTTTAATCTGCTATCAATTGACAGCAGAGGGCAGCCTAACTACTTCCTTTGTATTTGCCCCTATATAATGGACGTGAAGTGTTAATGTATACCACTCAACCGCACGTATACATCTAGTTCACCGTATGTGATACCACCAAAATGTCTGCCGCGGGCCAGCTGTGACGTTGCATGCAACAGCCCTAATGGATTATTCTGTTCCAAGAATTAAAAAAAGACCATTTTGTTTGTTTTAGTACATCATTGAATCAGCACAGTGAATGATTGTCATTTTTTTTTTATATTTTGAATGATGAAATTCCTGTTTGCTTTTATTATATTCATGCAAAATTGCACAGCCCTAATTCAGACACAGTAGACACTCCAGTGAGCAGGTAATAATAACAATAATAGAAATAATAATAGTAGTAAAGGGGGAAATAACACTTTAACAAGGAGATGAAGCCATACAGTAGCTGGTAACGTAGTGTAGTGAATGCACGCGTGGTGCATTCTGGGCCGGCACCGTTGACGGCCCTCCACCGGCCAGCACGCCTCCTTAAATAGAGTCCGAACTAACCTTGGCAATGGCTGAGTTCAGCTATTGCCGATGTTGTAGTTCCTCTATTCCCAGCTCCTCCACGGGGGGGCGCTTTCGTTACAGTATAACAAAAGTTAATACAGTGGATGACGGTCCAAGACCTGTCAAATTCTTATTACAATTTTCAGCTCATTTTCGTCTCTGCTTGGAGGATCCACACTCATTGACTTGTTGAGCTCAGAGGGTTGGGAAGATTTGTATACCAAATTATACCAAATTATACCAAATGATACCACAGTCAGTCATTTAATTTCTTTGATTCTGTGGTTTGGTAAATGGTGCTCTATACATGTCATAAGGAAGCTGAGGCTGTGGTTTCCTGCAAAAGGTGTTCATTCTTTCTAAAAAAAAATCTTTCAGTTTTTCATTATCGCCCTCTATCTGGCGAATTTAACTACAATCTAGATTACATATTTTAATCTAGATTAGTTATTGTAAGGGGATCACAGTTACCATTTTTTGTCACGTGACAACTGTAATGTGATGTAGTCCACTACGACCAAACGCTGCTGTATGTTTGATTGAGTATGGAGGCGATGCTTATGATGAGATATCGCATGTAACCATCACTTTGTCTGTGTTCATCTCCTAAATAATATTCAGAAAATTGTAAATAAGAAAGAAAGATTGAATTAAATATACTTTAAAAATGTCAATGCATGATAATACCAAGAATAAGAGGAAATAAATAATAATAAACAGTGAGTATGTATAATAACGGTGACAATTGTTACTCCCTCAAGATATACCATACCATTTTCCTAAACAGTTCCTCGATTTGATTTAAAGTTTTATCCAATTTCTCACAGGTTCCATATCGTAATGTCACAACTTTACATAATATACAAACACTGAGCATTGGACTGTGGTGTGAAATTGAAACAGTGTAGTTGCGCATGCCGGGGGTACTCCCTGGCTATTATCACTGACACCCTGCGGTGTTGATCCAGCAGTTAGCAGCCTTCCATCCTGTCACTGTTAACATTACATCGTAAATACCTTGTGGCTAGCAGCTAATCCTACAACATGCCATATTTAATCACCCGCCGCGCTAGCGTTTCCTCAGGCCCCCTTGCGTTATCTAAGGAATCTAAAGAGCCCTTCGTTACCCAAGGAGACCTTGGGTAACGCTGGCAAGTCGCAGTATTTCCAACGTTACGCTGAGGAACCCCGGCACCAAGAGGTGTCAGATCCTGCACCTTTTCTTGGAATTTCAGCGGCAGGTGATTGACAGGAACAGACCGGAGGTTTGGTAAGCTGGGCCCTCGGCCAATAAGAGGCTCGGGTTATTTTCGACGCCGCATGCTTATTCAACTCCTGCGGGGCCTTAACCTCACCGCGGGGCTCCCAGTCCTCCACAGGCCAGTGGCTCTGCAGGCCTCCCCAGCACCATGAGGATCAGTCACTGAGGAACTTACAACTTTTTTTTCTGGAGGGGGGGAACCCCAATCCGGTGGAAACTAAATCAACATGTCTTCTGCTAAAGCTCGGGTGATTACCATGAAGAAGGCCCTGAAGGATGTGCAAGTAACGGCAGGGGAGACCGCTACCTTCGAGACTGAACTGTCGTACGAAGGCATCGCCGTCGAATGGTTCCTTGGGGGTACCAAGCTGGAACCAAGCGACCGGGTAAGTTAACTGTTAATTAATTTGTCAGATAAATTGCATGCTCACCTTGCGATACCTTTGACCACAATCCACTGGAAATGCTTGGCAGTCACAAAATGTGGATTTGATGGTGGAGAATATATCATGTGTAAATCATATTAGAGATGAGCTGTTTATAACATCGACAGGAGGAGAAATAGGGTTTTAAACATCATCCACTTATAATAATAATGAATAGCATGTCTTTGTCATTATCATCAATAACAGTTGACAATGATGTCGTTGATGTTAACCAGTGTTGTTATTGTTGAGTTATGAGTGATTGGTCTTTAGTTTTCATTCTGCCGTTATTTTATGCTGTTGAATAGTATATGATATGAGAATATAATGATCTACTAACTATAAATGGTATGACTGTATTTTTGCTAAAATATTACTCACATTGTAATCAGGATCTGCTATAGGAGTTATGGATATTATGACCTATAAAATCTGTTCATCCAGAGAGCAGTCATCCATTCTTTTTTATTTGGTCTTCATCTGGTGCTTGCTAACGTCGGCAGGCTTCTAAAAACTAACTACTTAATGAAAAACACAGGATAAGCACTGCTGGTTGTATCTTTATTATCAGTTATCTAGGCATACAGTGCCTGTTGCAGGGCTGTGTGTGTGTGTGGGAACGGTGGAATATGATTCCCGGCGAGCATCCGATCTGTCTTTGAGCTGCAGGTCTGAGTACTTTCTGCTCTGCCAGCGTTCTCCAAGTTATTTTTAACTGCCCCGGGGGCAGGTGGCTCAGGACCTGCACGGCCAAAGTATTTCCTAACATTTACTACAGCACACCTGCTTTGTTTTCAATCAGCCAAATAAACTGCAGAGTGCAAGCTAGAGTGAAATGAATACGCCTTGTCATTTGTTATATTTGGAGTAGAGCTGTGCAGAAAATCCATTTAAATCGAATCAGAATATTTTGTTATAAGGTTTTTTAAATACGGAAATTGTTAAATCAGATTTAATATAATTAAATGATAATTATATTAATCAAATTCCCAAGAGCGAGGTCTCTGTACTTAATTTGCAAGATTCAGAATTTAATCTAAAATCAAGTTTTCAGAGATAACAATCATACAGCCCTAGTCTGTAGTCTAAAGGAAAGTAAATTGTCTGTAAAGTAGTTCTTTCAAAAGCACGCTGTGTGGCAGTACGCACACAGAAATTTCAATGGTTTCATTTGACAAGTAGATTTTTAGTTACATATTGCCATAGCATAGCCAGATTTCATTGCTGACATTCTTAAATAAGGGTCGATATTGTGGCATTTCACAAACAGATTGTGGGGGCTGTCTGAGTAGATTAACATGCAAAACAATACATTAGTTTGCACCATGCTCTATTAGCTCAGTTGGATAGGCAGTGCCTGCAAAGCACATGATGCGGTGTGTTGTGGGTTCACATCCCCACACCCACAACCCACCCACAAATAATTTTTTTCGTGCTTTGTAACCTATTAATAAATAACATAATTTTATTCCGAGTCAGCTTTATTTCACCATTTTGCACATGCAAGCAATATACACACATGGAATGGTGATAATGTATTCGGACACAGTAGGCACAGTAGGTGAACACATAATAATAATAATAATAATAATAATAATAATAATAATAATAATAATAATAATAATGATAATACTTTTTAAAGGAAACAATGTAAAATATTAATATTTTACTTCAACGACAAATGGAGGCATATTAAACCTTTCATTTGAACCATGGATAATATAGGGTGGATTGCCATTGCCACTGCCTAATGTGGGACACCTAAGCTCCAGTGGCTCTAGCTCCTCCCTAAACGCAGGGAGTTTAGCTACGGTAAGAGCAAACTATGGTAATGTCTAACATTAAGTTCAACTGTTCAACACTACATTTCACTGACTGTCCCACATTAAGGCAATTCACTCTATTTGAAGCAATCTAATGTCTGTATGGTCATTTGAAAAGTGGATGTTGGAAGTTGTGATGGTGTATTTCAGACACTGGTGCTCCGTGCGGGGTGATCTTAAAGGATGGGTGTTAGATTACATCACGCTAACTAACAGGGCTCTGGTCAAGTCTGCACATTCTCGTATACATCGGATCCTCCCAGCAATGTGTTTAATTATTGGGTAGTGGTTGATGTAAGCAGCGTATCCCACAAGGCTGGGTTGTATTTTTAAAATGCTGATTAACAGTAACGTGATAGCTGCGTCTGCTGGGAATTGTTCTGCAAAGTTAAGATAAGAGACAAACCAGCATGTAGGAGTGTGTGGTAATAAAGGCTGAATGATTTTGCTTAAAATGTCTCTGAAATACTGAATTTCAATTCCACTTCAAAATAATTTAATTGGTCCAAATACTTACTTTCTCAATTGAAAATGTGTGAATTGTTTTTCTATTTGGAATAAAGAACAGATAATCTGCCCTTACAATGTTTATTTTGCAAATGTATTCAATTCTGAATTGTATTTAAAAAAAAAAAAATCTACAATCATTATTCATATCCCAACCAGCAAAACCAGAGTTGTAGCGTTGCTGTGAACACTGCTGAATCAATTGTCACAACAACGAGTTGCCACAATTTTTGCTGTTCAACAGCAAATTCTCATCAGAATTACAATGTTTCATTAATACTAAATGGGAAATTATGTTCATTCAGCAGTTCCGGCTCACTGTTAGTTGGATCTTAACTAATACAACAGACTAGTGAATAGGTAGAATAGGTAGGGAAGATTGGAAGCCTGCTATTTCACAATTTCTAGAGGATACATACACAGTTATACTATAGTCATGGATAGTTTGAGGTGTCATAGATGAGTTATATGGAAGTGTTGTGAATTCTGATAGCTGCTGGCAAGAATAGTTTCCTGTGGCGCTCTCTGCTGCACTGAAAGTACTACTGTAGTGCAACTGTCCTAGGCAATGGTTTTGTAAGAATAGTCCCAAACATTTGAAGATGCACATTAAAATCAGGGCCCCCGAGACAAAGTTCTATTAGTCTTCAATAATGACGTCACTGTTAAGGTCCACAGCTGTGTGCTATGTGCTATGTATGTCTATGAGGAACCGTATGTAACAATTTGTGACTCTGCACGGTACAAATGGCAAAAGACACACTCGACTCAAGTTTATTTTCAAATAACGTGATTGAACAATCAATCAAAACAAAATCCATGAATCAAAGAAAACATCTAAACACTCCAACTTTAGTTGAATCAAAAAGAGCCATTGTCGGGGCTGGTTCTGTGGCGTAGTGGTTAAAGACGCTGAACCGAAAAGTGCAGCGAGAGCCCCACACATAGTCTTGCCGCTGTGGGTTAAGACCACAGCGCGTGTGGAGCCGTAAGATCGCTTCCCCTCACGGTCATATACTGCATGTCCGCTAGTCCCTGCTCTCTACTCCCCCTGTCACAGCAACGCTGTCCATAAAATGAGAGAAGGGGCCACAAAAAGAACTTCTTCAGTAGACCGGCGTCTACTAAAAGCAATGATTTGGATCTTAATCTTATACTGATTGGAAACAATGTTTTAATTGGAAATGAAGTTGTGGTGGGTGACAGTGGATATTGCTGGCGAAAGTGAGGAGAAGGTGAGAGTTTATGCAGTGGAATATTGTGATGACGTAGAAAATAGACAAAGCTGTGTTTGCTGGCTCTGTGGCGCAGTCGGTAAGCCACCCACACCCAGCACACGTGTGGTGCGTGCAAGTTAGTTCACAGGCATGGGCAGCATCGCAAGTTCTCCTCCCACCACCTTTCTGCAATGTCTTCCCTCAATGTTTCTCTAACGCTTTCGAAGCTAACACTATCGATAAAATGGAGTGGCGCGGTGAGTCGGTGGTTTGAATCATGGCACCGACGTATTTCCTGCATGCCTGCCCCCATCTTCACCTGTATCCGCTAACCCTAATAAAAAAAGCTTGGAAAAAAACAGCCTGAATGGGCTGTAAAAAAAAATAAAATAATAATAATAATAATAATAATAACTTTGTTATCCACCAAATTACATTGGATTATGATTTCACGTCACACTTCAATAACCAGATTACATTGAAATAACAAATCACATGTGCATGAGGATGAACAACGGCTGGATTCATTCAACTTGATAAAGGGAAACATGGCTGAAAATGTGTTCCTTTTATTCCATTATCTTGCTAGTATTTTTGTGTGTGTCCTGGACCTCTGAAGTACCGTGTATCGGCAACCATTGAACCTTTTTAAAACAGAAAGTCTTGGCTGAATCTAGAATCTCAAAATAGCCATAGCAGTCCAAGAAAAACCTTTTCACAATACCTTTCTACCTAACATCTAATACATGTCTGTTAGAACATTTGGATAACCTTCAAGCTTTGCAAATGTTTTGTAAACAAAAAATAAACTTCTAGTAGATGAATTAATGATGGTTTTTCTAACGAAGGGTGAGTGACGAGAGTGAGCCCCTGGAGGGGGATATGTGGGTGCATTCTAGCCATGTCGGCAGCGTAAGCAACACGTCCAATGCCTGCGGCAGATGGTCTGGTCATTGATGTTGCCTGCTAGCAGCTAACGCCCCCTGGGAGACCATGTAGAGGGGGAGGTTGGGGGCACCAGTTGGTCCTGTCTGTTGCTGAGACCCACCCCTGTCAGCTCTGGTTTATTTACAGTCTTTTAGGCTTTCCCACATCCATCTGCTACAACGTGTGCTCTCTCACTCTTCCCCCTTTCAATATAATAATAATAATAATAATAATAATAATAATAATAATATCTGGACTTATGTAACACATTTTTCTGCTGCTTAGTGGTACTCAAAGCTCTTTACAGTGACCTCTCAAATCTCAATCACACTCAAATTAAATGAAAAGTGGCTTTATTGGTGTGGTAATCAGCAATATACATTGTCAAAGCAGAACATATATATAACAATAGAAATGTAGATAAAAATAGAGAACAATAGCAATACAATCATTGTATTATTTAGCACAGTTACTAAATATCTAGATAAATACTAAATATCAAATGGCTCCTAAAGGGTTAAGTTTGGCTGCTTCCATCATTATTAGTATGAATGGTTTATCCACACAGTTTCTCACTGTCTAATGGAAAACAATCTGTTACTGATGTTCTATCCGTGTAATCTATGAGTCAAAGTAAAGTCACAAATCTGGACTATGAAAGTCATGGGTGCATCCCAACCTTCAGAAATGGTACGTTGTAATGGATATTTTACTTAATCCATAATTATCAGCATAGGCAAGGTTGTCATTCAGGAAATGGCGTGGCATCAGCACGCACTGCAATGGACAGACACGCACTCCACAAGTTTGTGCATACCAAAATCCCTAACTGGTCCTGAGAGCGGCCAGTCTTTATTCATCCAGAAAGTACACGCTTAGTGAACACACACATTGTTAAACACACATACACAAAGACACACAGTTTTCTTCTTGATCAAAACTCATAATTCCTGGGAGTAGCCACACTTTGAAGAAGCTCATACCGCTCGTCAATCTAATGAGCTTGGTCGGTACCAGTCACCGGAAATCTGAACTCCAGCCAATCACTAATGGGTCAAAGCTTGGAGAGGAGAGAGAGCTATCACTTTTGAACACCAAACACTAAACAAATATTTCGATAAACGATAACAAATATTTCTAACACTTTGACAAGCAAGGAAAATAATTGCAGACCCTACTCATGTTCTGCATTTAGAATACAATCGTCTGGCCCACTGGAGAAACGTTGGTTTTACTTGCTGTGATAGATCACAATCAGAATCAGAATCAAGATTATTGTCATGGTCAGTGATACAAGTTCACAGACTAGGATTTTTTAATTTTTTTATCTTTTAGTTTTATCTTTTTGGTAAATGGAGCCAAAAGAAGGACAACTGTGTTATCGTGGCTGCCATACGCGACGCCATTTAAGTAATGTACAGTAATGTTTGTGTCTGCCAATTTTTGTTTTGTTTTCATTTTAATTAATATTATAATATAAGTTACATGTTGTACAAACTGTCACAGTATTACCTCATGTTAATAGTTTCTGTGTCAAAATCAAGTATATTTATATAGTCTATGAAAATTAAATCAAATCAAACTTTATTTATATAGCACTTTTTATGCAGAGCAATTCAAAGTGCTCTACAGCAACAAACAAAGCAACACAACGAGAACAAAAGGAACACTTGACTATAATACATATGTGTAATGTAGCGGCCTGTAATAACTTCCCAGGGACTATAATACATATGTGTAATGTAGCAGCCTTAATAACTTCCCTGGGACTATAATACATATGTGTAATGTAGCAGCCTGTAATAACTTCCCAGGGACTATAATACATATGTGTAATGTAGCGGCCTGTAATAATAAAGACATGTTGAATCTTCCCGCCAGGTGGTGCTGAGAGCCGAGGGAGCGGTCCACAGTCTCACACTGAGAGATGTGAAACTCAGCGAGGCTGGAGAGGTCATGCTGAAGGCCAAGGACTTCCAGGCCCAGGCCAACCTTCTCGTCAAAGGTACGTTGTTTCTTATCTGAGGACATGATCATTTACTGACTTAATATTATAATATAAGTTACATGTTGTACAAACTGTCACAGTATTACCTCATGTTAATAGTTTCTTATCTGAGGACATGATCATTTACTGACTTAATATTATAATATAAGTTACATGTTGTACAAACTGTCACAGTATTACCTCATGTTAATAGTTTCTTATCTGAGGACATGATCATTTACTGACTTAATATTATAATATAAGTTACATGTTGTACAAACTGTCACAGTATTACCTCATGTTAATAGTTTCTTATCTGAGGACATGATCATTTACTGACTTAATATTATAATATAAGTTACATGTTGTACAAACTGTCACAGTATTACCTCATGTTAATAGTTTCTGTGTCAAAATCAAGTATATTTATATAGTCTATGAAAATTAAATCAAATCAAACTTTATTTATATAGCACTTTTCATGCAGAGCAATTCAAAGTGCTCTACAGCAACAAACAAAGCAACACAACGAGAACAAAAGGAACACTTGATCCCCAACCTTCCCAAACCATTAAAACAACCATACCCACATACAGATACAAGAGCACACACACAGGCAAGTGATTTGTCATAAAAATTGGAGACATGGTTTGGCACCGAAGATGTACAGCAAGAGGAAACGCTGGAGTACTAATGTCAGAAAGATTTTAGTACAATAAATAAATAAATAAATAAATAGAAATAAATGAATAAATAAATAACTAAAAACAATATAAATATTTACCGGTATAGAAATAAAATGATAGTTAATAATAAATAAATAAATGCATAATAAAAACTAACTAAAATGCTGTTAAAATGAAAGCAAAGACTAGTAAATAAATAAGTAGTTAATATAATAAATAGATATGTGGT
>OMKY01214139.1:0-10774 GCA_900302395.1 Bregmaceros cantori | reverse complement strand
CTCACTTTAATTCAACACACACTCGCACGCGTACACGATTCATTTCATTCATTGACTATAATACACTTGATTTCGTTCTCGTTCGATGTCGCTGCAATGTCGCTCGCAATGGAAATTAATAATAGACGTGACAATCAGCCTCATCTTCGCTTCCTCAGTAGGCTCCTCGAACACCACGCCTACTGCGCTGTGATTGGATTGCCTGATTTAAATACTTGTCACGCCTCCACGCCGTTTGTCCCACCTACTGCACGGTGACTGGATGACAACATTTGATTGACATGGTTTTTTTCAACGTTTTTCGCAGTTTTTCCTATTGATCTGCACCAGACCCAATTCAGCGTCTAGAGATGTGCAATTCATGGACGATGCATTGGGTCTGGCTTGCCAGGCTAGCGCTTTGGCTCATATCAGATACCTGCCGGGCCGGAGCCGCGTCGGCAGCAGCAGCAGCAGCAGCGTCCGCTGCGGGTCGTCATCCTCCGCCTTCTGTTGTCTCCGTGCAGTCAGTGCGGCCGGCCTCCTGATGACAGGCTGGGACAGCGCCTCCCCAGCCTCCTCTTCGACGAGGAGAACTTTTGTGTGCTTCTCATTTTTCTCGGGTTCATCCTCAACAACGTCGGGGGTCTTTCGTTTGACTAGAAACCGCTCCATGATTTATATCAGAAAGAGCCTGCCAGCCATAGAACAGTCTATGGTGCCAGCGGATGAGCGTGACCTCACCTAAGCCGCGTGACTCGTGACCCCTCACCCCTGCAGGTAGTTATCGCGAGAAACGTGATAACT
The DNA here is from genome assembly GCA_900302395.1 of Bregmaceros cantori. Taxonomy (NCBI): domain Eukaryota; kingdom Metazoa; phylum Chordata; class Actinopteri; order Gadiformes; family Bregmacerotidae; genus Bregmaceros; species Bregmaceros cantori. Next base: position 9,988 of record OMKY01214139.1, on the reverse strand, counting down.
TTATTTTTCCATTTTTTGATTTTGGCGTATTGTTTGCCGTGATGTAAAGTTTGAATCACAAAAACGATTTGATTATTTCGTTAGGGTTAGATTAGTGGACAGGGTTTTGGAGGGTTACCGGTTAGGGCTATGGTTAGGGTTTTGGTGGGACCCTAACAAAATAAGCGGATCCCTTTTTGGATTCGCACTTTACATCTTTCTGTCGGACGAGAAGGTTGTCGGAACATCAAGGTGCCGCCAAGAAACCGAGGCCTCACAGAAGTCCGGATATGCAAAGCCTCTTGACCCCCGCATCCGCCAAGGCTGTTGTGATGTGTGTCTACTAGGCTGTGGCCGTCAGGCCCCTCTCCGACACTCGGTATTGAGTGAAACGTGCATCGGCCCGTGCATTTACTCTGGTATATGAACATCCCAGACGGACGCAGAATCACGACTGATCTCTCTCTGGCTCTAGCCGGGAAGCTTGACGCACCAGGGGGAAAATGAACCAATACTACGAGTAAACCTTCTACCCAAGAACCCTGAGGGTTGAATTCCAGACTCATGTGAGTCGATTAGGCCCAGAAAAGCTGTCGCCTCAAGGACATGAGTGACAGTAAATATATCTAATGACGTCTCAGGGAAGAAAATGCCAGCAGCGTTAGGAAGATACGGCTGTGTTTGTGATGGTATTTATTGGTTAGTGGGAAGAAGAATGACATTCCACACTACAGCGGAGTTTATTTCAGCGAAGCCTTTGGATGCAGCAAAAGAGCTAATTAGAAAGACTAGAAACGGCTCCAATAACATACGGACTTCACATGACCTTCACCAGACAGAAATAAAGAAGAGCATTAATGACTTCACTGCACGTTTCCGCGTGTGCGCTTCAAACATCGTTCTTCGTCGGCCTAAGAAGCCCTGGAAGGCGACCGTGGTGATCAGGCTGTAAAATACAGGGGAGGTAAGGGACCACCTGAAAGCCTCAAAAGCTAGATTCGAGGGGGATCTCAAATTATGTAAAAAAAAAATAAATACAATTTTCAAATGTATTTTTTTTTGTCACTAATGGTCAGTTAAATGTGTTTAAGCTCACCATATCCAGTATTCATGATTCTAATTTCAAAACATTTACACAGAAAATATCACAGAAGTTAGCATCTTTTACTATTCTTTATTTTATTCTTTTTTTTAAATTGTCAATTTGTTTCTGAATTTTAATTTTTAACTTTGCATCTTCTTGTTATAAAACAACATGCATCCACTATTCTTTAGGGTGTGATTGTCTTTAGATCGACATTGCGCAACTTTCACACACGATTACTCGACTACAAAAACTATTCAACTAGAAACGTTTCTTTATCTTGATTAATCGCTCATACTCTTGGGATACTGCTGCTGGTTTCTTTGACAACTGAATTTCATATTTGTTACATTTTCATATTTATAACAAGATGATGCTACCGAGCAGAAATGCTATTCATGTTTTTCATTTGTTTTTTAATTACATCTCTTTTGAGAAAATAGATGACAACAATTGAAAAATGTTGATTATACGTCAATGTTAACTAAGCATTTCACACCCCCCGGGAAACTGCTCCCCAGCCAAATAACCAGTACCAGGACTTGACTGTGTTGCCATGACGATGGACATGAGAGTCGTTAAACTAGATTGTGATGGAGACATAAACGCTCGTTTGTGAGTCGAGCTTATATACTTATCAACACTCTTATATCGCTCATTTATTATATCCCAGAAAAGTGGAGCGTAGGGAATGTAAAGGTTTTGCATGCGCCGCTATCACACAAGATCCTTATGTAATGTAATAGCTATTTAACGATCAATGGATTTGTCCGATTTGGTGTGTTAATGCTCTGGGGTAGATTCACAAACTGATGACATTTGGCTAACACCACTTATAAGATGGCTGACTTCATGGTGGTGATTTCCTATCCTGGCGAGCCACAAGCAACGCATCGTCCAGGCATCGCTCATCACTAGATGCTTGCATTGGGTCTGGTAAAACCAGGGTCGTAAAAAGTAAAAAAATAAAAAACGTGTCAATTAAATCCTTTTATCCAGTCACAGCGCAGTAGGTGGGGCAAGCGGCGTGGAGGCGAGACAACCAAACTTCGCCCACGTCTCGCATAGCCCGTACAAACTCCCCCCACATCCGCACTGATTGGCCGCTTGAATTCGTACCGACAGCTTGCCTGATTTTCCCAGACCCAATACAAGCGTCTAGCGATGTGCGATGCGAGGACGATGCGTCGGTTCTGGCTCTCCAGGCAAGTGATTTCCCACACTGTATTGACATTCTGCTGACAACAGAATAACCATATGTGCTAATGTGCTAATCTACATGCTGGACTCCACAAGGTAGGGAATGTCATTGTGACTCAATGTAACCTCATCTTCATTCTCTTCCGCCCTGGGTCTACAAGAGCGTCATGTGATGTTCATTCTCTTTGTGACTTGTCCACCGACAATAAAGGAGCTTATGTTAGAGGTTGCCTTCTTTCCTTATTTCCACCTACATCTAAAGTGGCCCGAGATGGCAAAAGTACCGGGATTTCTTACCTGAGTAAAAGTAAAATGTTATATAGTTGTAGTGTTGGTCTTGAAACAGTGTGCGTTTTGCTTGACAAATTCACTTCGGTCCACTGCGATGGCTTTACACAGGCAGATATACAGACACCGACAGGACAAAATGGTAGCGTTCAGCGTTCGGCATGTTAACTTGTCTATAGAGGATCACGACCTAAAAAGGTAGATAGCGCGGGGGAGCGAAACAATATATTTGCATATGGTGGATTGCCCTCGGGTGGGCCTAATGCCACATTACCATAGTAAACTATGGTAATGTGTCTAACATTAAGTTCAACTGTTCAACACTACATTTCACTGTTCCACCTTAGGCAACTGACTGTCCCACATTAGGAAGCTGCAAAAAAGGGCCCAAATTAGGGCAGTCCACCCTACCTTGGAGATTCATGAGTAAAGAGGCAATAACGTGTTGCCATGAAATAAGAAACAGTAAGCAGTGAAGGCTTGAGAAACACCTTTGATAAAATATGAAAATATGTATTTGGAAAATCTTTCAACAACATTTTTCATGTCTGTCACCTTTATATAATGGCTCCTCACTAACGAGGGAAATATACATGGAATAGAAGAGAAACAGGGAGAAGAAATACAGCATAAGGAGGGAGAGCTCACAAACGGGCAGGCAGGCATCTCTGGTTCTGTATATTAACAAAAAAAAAAAAAAATGGCGTCGCCATTTTCAATTTAATCAGCAAGTGCGATCTTTGGTCGTCACGATTTGACGTCGTGCGTACTTTTGAGAAATCATGACATTGTTAGAATCATAAAAGTGGCGGTCGGCTGGTGGCAGTGTTCTCCGCTGAGCGCAGTGTATTCACCACCGTGCGAAGAAAAGCCTGAAAATGTCTGCCTACAGCTAGCCTGGTGAGCCAGAACCAAAGCATCGTCCACTCACCGCACACCGCTAGACGCTTGCATTGGGTCTGGAAAAACCAGGGTCGAAAAACGTTAAAAAGAAGTGTCAATCAAATCGTGTTATCCACTCACGGTGCAGTAAGTGGGCGTGACAACCAAACTCCGCCCACGTCTCGCGTAGCCCGTAAAAACTACGCCCACCTCTGCGTTGATTGGTCGATTGATTTCACACCGACGGCGAGCCTGATTTTCCCAGACCCAATGCAAGCGTCTATCGATGTGTGGTGCGTGGACGATGCGTTGGTTCGGGCTCGTGAGGTTAGCCTAGAGAAGGCAGATAACGCTGTTTAAATACACCGCCAGCGGGGGAGGTTGGTGATCGTGATCACATCGTCAATCGTCATTTTTGGAGCCACGACCATCACAAAGATACATTTTCAAATCGCCACACCCAACGTCAAAAATGGATATGCAAGAATATGCATTTTATATATTCATCTGAAAATATGTTCTGCCAAAGTGTACTCTTCATATCAGCCAGGGTCATTTTTAAAGTCCTGCGTTGTTGGACCACATTCTGAGGAGTGAACCATGTCTACGGCGGTGTCCGAAATCGCTCCCTATTCCCTAAATAGTGCACTATATAGGGTGCGCAGCATTTTGTAGGGGTGTCCGAATTCTCCATGTACCCTATATAGTGCACTCAAAGTATCTCACGATGTACTGTGGAAAGTAGTGAGCCTCGATGGACCAATATAACCCTCTAGACGGAGCAATATAACCCACAATGCACTGCAAGACATTTTAAACGTTTACCTGAACTACAAAAACACGGCACGGCATCATCATCATCATCATCATCATGAGAGCGGGCGTCAATAGCGACCGACCACGGTAAATAGCTATAAATGTAAGTATTTTTGACTTAATGATTGTCAAATTTTATAATTATATACTTTATAATTATATGTATTATTATAATTATATATTATTATAATTTTGACGACGCCGACTCTAGTGTCGAAATCTCGGTCGTTGCTGTTGAGTGCACTATAAGCGAGTGCACTATATAGACGAGTTCGGGGGGTACTTCCGGTGTCTGAACATCACGCCCGGTGTCATTTAGTTCGATGTGTTTTTGGCAATTTTCAACATTTCTATTCGGTGGGAACACACACCTACAGGTTTATTTAAAACGAATGGGGTTAACTTGCGGGGTGCTATTCAACACCCAAATGCTCTCGTGCGGATCTGTGACCACAAACGCATGATTTAATAATCAGTGCAACTCGTTCCATTTTCTCATTCCTTTTGTAATAACTAGTAGAAGCAGCCAGCCTATTGGACCAGAAGAACATGTGACCACTGTATTTCGGTCAATATTTTTTCTAAAATTATGAACGGAGCGAGTGGTGGGATGCGACACCTAGTGGTCGGATTTTGAATTGGCGTGCGTTTCGTCTGTTTTGTGTGCTCGGGCCTCAGTCAAGTACCAGAGTTGGCATTAGCATCAATAAGGCACCAGAAGTCTGTTTCATCCCGGCGGGACAAAATGCCAGCCCCCTCCCTGTATTTTGCGGGTAAACTCGTCTATAGGGAGTAGGGGATAGGTAACGATTTTGGACACAGCCATTCACTCAGCCTGAATTAGCCTGGCAAGCCAGAGCAAAATACGCGGCCACATGCCACACAGTACATGGGTCTGGTGTAATCAGGATGCAGGCACGCAGGCCCCGGGGCAGGACTGAAGTCTGTCGGTAGAGTTCAAACATGGGCGGAAGAGATGAGCAAAAGGTAAAAATAATCATTCATTTTAGTTTGTACAAAGTATGCCCATCGATGTTCAGATCCCACAGACTTTGTATTGGGTACGTACAATCCCTGAGATTGTACGTTTAATTCACGCTGCAAGCACGGACAACCCGTACGACCTGCGCAAACTCGTGCAGGGGTTTGCCATGACCCACCCTCACCCCCAGGCTTTAGCACGGCGGGCTGTGACCCGGGCTTTAGCTTTAGTCTTTTATCGCGTGACGGCACTTTGATTATTTCTTCTGATGTTGGGAAAGGCCAACCACCAGCCTGTCTGGTAAATAGCCCCGGCAATAATCTTGTTCACCTCGTTGTCTGCGGTGTGGAGTGCAGACGTCCACCTGCTATTATTATTGTATGCATGTACTACGTGCTGGGTGATATGATTTGCCAACGCCAAAAAGAGGTTTGAGCCTAAAGACGTTCAAAGTAGCGGAACTGGGGAAGTGAGCAAAGGAGTGGTGCAGTGGATGCGGGCCCCACTCGGTAAATGCCTGTGCCAATTGCTGAATTGTTCTGAAGTGTCCTGGGCCCTGAACAATCAAAGGAGTTTAGCTCGAATCCGGGCTTAATCAAGGCTTTGGCTCCTCGATCGGGTACCAACAACGGAGCTAGCATGGAACGCCGCTCTATCACCGTGGCAACAAGTGCGCTGAGGCTAGCCTGTTCCTAAGCAGGCTAACGGGAGAGTATGGTTACTGGGATCAGACGTATGGTTACTGCTGCAGACGGCACAACTTTATTCACTCTACGGCCGCAGAGACTTGTCACCCAATGTAAGACATCATCACGGACTCAGACGTTAAAATCCATCATACTTTATTTGTATCCCAACGTCTGTTGCTCAAGTGTGTCAATGATTATCATCGAATAAAGATCGCATTAAATCACCGCAGAGCTCAGAGTCCAGGGTTTGAGTGTCTTTTAATATTTTCTAAGTGCTGCCGACAGACGTAACTACTCTGTGGCCAAGTGGTTAAGAGACCCGCCGTTTGATCCAAAGGTATTCGGTTTGAGTGTCTGACATTTTTAAAGATAAAACATATATTTAGTTATATAATTAATCAATGCGTCGCTCGTATGACGTCACATTAAAAAGATGGCACTGCAATTTATAATGGGAATTTGCGATGCCAGTCTATAATACCTCCAGTCGCCTACTGCACTTAGCGGTCATTTTGCGACAGCTGACCAGCATTTCTCTGATCGGCTTCTCAGGTCTAGCTGCTAAGACAGCCTGGCGGACAGGCTTGGCCGGAGCTTGACCAAGCGCTGGTCACGCACAGCTCAGCCTTGTGGATGTTACTCGTTTTCGCTAGTGCACTCGATTGCGCTTCATCAAGCCTCACCTTCTCAAGCTAAGCTCCAATTTTCCAAGCCTTGTTGATGGAACGGGGGCCCTGAAGTATCCTGAATAAACCCATGTGAATGCACTGTCTGATCATTGGAGAACCTGGTAAGATGACATTTAAGGATTTGGAAAATGATCCAATGTGCATTCGGCAAACCATGACTTATAACAAACATGGTAGCTCACGTTTTTAGCAACGACAGATGCACATAAACATGGCCGTCTTCATCAAACAACTTCAAAGGGTGAGTAAACTTACGTCCCCAGGTCAAATGTAAGAAATTAAATAAAATTCCAGCCCTTCCGCACGCCATTAGTCTGTCACCCCTCGCCAGCCGTGGTCCGTGGTCTTGTCGCAGTGCTGGTAGTACAAGTGACTGTTCATGCGCTCCTGGGGGACGAGTGCGTTGCAGAACGCACAGTGGTCAGGGCCCACTCCGATGCTGCCGCCGGTGGACACGCCGTTGCTGTCTCCGAGGCTGTGCCCGCCTCCATCGGGGGAACCCAAGTCATGCAGAGCAGGACTCCAGAGAGTCTGTGTGGGCGTGAAACAGGGTACGTTTTTTTATATTTCCTTTACACACATATCTATCTATCTATCTATCTATCTATCTATCTATCTATCTATCTATCTATCTATCTATCTATCTATCTATCTATCTATCTATCTATATATATATATATATATATATATATATATATATATATATATGCTGCGTTCTAGCGGCAAAGTTTATTTATTTTATTAGCACATACCATCAAATTACCATTACCAAGGTGAACTGCACGGTATACTGTGATATCCATTCTAGGCCGCATCAACCCATCTTTACTTGAAATGTTATATTACAGCAGTCTAGGCTGCCATAGAACCAGTTTTAGACTGCCTTAGAACCAGTTGTACATGCACAGCACGTTCGTTCTTTTTGCAGTTATCTAGTGTGACACCCCCACCAATTCTTACCTGCTTTCTAGGACTTGGCCACCGTCAATCAGCAACTGTGCGGCTTCCCTCGTGTTCTGGGCGTCCTGGGCTCGGCCCACTTCCGAACGCGGCAAAGCGATCACGGCCAGTCTCCTCTGTTCCTCAACACTCACGGCTACACCTCGGTGGTCAGCCAGGTGGTCTGCGACTTAGCCGGAAACCTGCTGAGCGTGGAGCGGTGTCACATCGGCAGCATGCCCAACCACGACCTGTGGGAGTCTTCGTTTCTGCGCACAGAGAACACCGTCAGGCCAGGATACTGGCTCGTTGGTAAGCAGGATAATGATCTTTATTCCTTATGGTGTGCACTACAACAGCATTAAATTAAATGTTTCTGTTAGGGATGAACAGTTTTACTCCAAATTAAGAAATTGTGATTTTCCCACCATTGCGATATATTGCGGTTTTGTAGTTGAATGAATGAATGAATGAAGTTTATTTTAGGACAGACAGTACAGAGCCATTAAACATTTCAGCATGATAAATGTGAAGACCAAGACGGGCTTAGCAGAGTTGCTATATTTCACCCGGATGTCCATGGATGTAGTACACACTCCGGTGGGGAACTTGAACAAGTTTAAAAACGAGTAGAAACTGGTTAAAAGGGTTCAACCTGGGTAAGACCATTAAAATGTTAAAACTTGTCGTTATAGTGTTGTTCATGATGGGTGGGTGGCTACAAATTTTAACTGCAATTTATTAGTAAAATGAACGTAGCACTTCCATTTATTTCCATCCATGTCGAGATGACAACATATTTTTTTTTGTTTTTCAAAAAATGTGTTTACCAACAAGATGAAGAGGCATGTTTATAGGGAAGCTGCAGGCTCTCACAGCAGCTGCGTGCGCTGTGAACTGAAGCCACAGGCACAAGACTGCATGTGTAACCGACTGCGCCACAGAGCCAGCACAATTCATCGTTTAATAGTTCCATTGTTTGGTCCGTCCTCCACTCAAATGCATTGAATACACGCGTTGCTCCCGATGCCAGTAGTCATTTCCAGCGTTATGACCCTGACCAATCTCTTGGATACTGAACACTGTTAAGCAGGGCTCCGGACCGGTTCAAGGAACGAAATTTTCAAGTTATTTTTTCCAGCGTTAGCGCCGTTTTTCCATCTTTTATTGGATAGGATTAGTCGGAAACTGGATTGAAGAGATCGGGGGTAGACATTGCAGACAAGTCGACGAACGTAGTCGAACTTGCGACACTGCGGATGCTGTGGTAGGCACAGCGCCACTAACATGAATGGGGAGTTAGGTGCAGTGTCCATAAACACTTGGCTAACGCGGACCCCTTTACGGAATTTAAGAAACGGAACATTATGAAATCCACAAAACTGGTTAAAACTTTTTTTTTCATTCTCTATATATTTTAACATATCCTATATCTGGGAGTCCATTTCCGTCCACTTTCACTGTCAGTCATCAAGCCCCATGCATCTGGGGCTCCATCTTATGGACAGACGAGGAAGCGAATGTAATGTTGTTAATACAGTTGCTCTGAAGTTTGAAAGTCCACCAAATATTTTTTTGTATGAGCTATATCTAAACTTAACATTGCACAATATAAGGACCTTTAAGAACAAACAAAATGTTTGTGTTCCGAACCGGTTCAGGACCAATATTTTTGGTGGTGGAACGAAAACGTTAAATATAGACCTGCCTGAACCGTTCAGAACGGAACGTTTTAAAAATAATTTCGTTTTCAAGCCCTGCTGTTAAGTAAACTATAACGCTTGTGTGGAAAAATGTTAGAAGTTGGCATGAAAGAGTAGCTTCTTGCTAACACTAAAATGGAAACGTTTGTGTGTAGTCTGGAATAAGTGGAGCTTGTGAGACATCAAAACGTTTGCAACATTTCAGGTTAATAGTTATTTTGACTTCAAACCAATGAACAGATTAATTGATTTATTGCCTGTAAATATTGCTTATTCTACTCTTCCCCCCTTTGCTTATCCCCTACTCCCTACCCCTCATATAGCGCACTCACTTATAGTGCACTCAACAGCAACGGCCGAGTTTTCGGATACTAGTGTCGACGCCGTCAAAATGTATTATAAAATATAATTATAAAAAATATAACTATAAAATTCAACAATCATCACAAAAAGTCAAAAGTACTTGCAATTATAACTATTTGCTGTGGTCGGTCACTATTTACTCCCGCCGCGCTATTTCTTTAAGTTTAGGTCATTTTTGAAATGTCTCGCAATGCATTATGGATTATATTGCTCTGTCTAGGGTACATGCGGTGCTCACTACTTTTTGCGGTGCATTGTGGGATACTTCCAGCGCACCATATAGGGTACATGGAGAATTCGGACGCCCCTACAAAATGACGTGCGCGCCCCATATAGTACACTATATAGGGTACATGGAGTTTTCAAACACCCCT
>OMKY01214137.1:0-12699 GCA_900302395.1 Bregmaceros cantori | reverse complement strand
TTTTTATTGTTTGTGTGTGTTTGTGTGTGTGTGTGTGTGTGTGTGTGTGTGTGTGTGTTATGTTATGTTATGTTATGTTACATGTGTTTATGTTAAGAAAAACATTTACATTGAAATATTTCTGAATTGATTTGATTAGAATTGTTCTTGAACATAATTGAAAGCAGTTCATTTTAATCAATTTTAGAAAGTTTCAGTGCCAAGCAATTTGCACCATTGTTTAAGAGCCCCCCGTCCCCCTAAAAATATTTCCCTAACTAAAAACATTTCTGACATCATTGGCAATATAAATATGCGGTTGGTAGGATTCCTGTCAAGTCCTTGGCAAGGTAATGAGTAACTTGTATGTAGCCGTCACAATACTGTTGTCATAACGTAATGATATGACAACAGACTGCTAATGCAGGTCTCGAGGACAACCGGGTGAAATATAGCAACTTTGCCGAGTACATTGAGTACACCCATCTCTGCATGTTCATGTTGTAATGCTTAATGGCTCTGTACATCTGTCTGTCCGAATTAAAATTAATTAATTCATAGCACTTGTTCATCACTGAATACTTAGACTATACTGGGCGCTTCTTGAGATTCATCCACCTTTAACCACCATAAGTGGTTAATGGACCTGGCTTAATCCAGGCTTTGGCGCGACAATCAGGTAGAAACAATGGGTATAGCGCCAAACGCCGCAATATATCATTGTGGCAACAAGTGCGCTGGGGCTAAACCTGCTGCCAAGCTGGCTAACGGAAGAGCATGGTTACGGGGATTAGGCCCAAATGCTACAGACAAGTCAACTTAACTCTGCGGCTGTAAAACACTTATCACCATAGACTGTATATTAATTAGACTGCCGTGAACGGACAGACTTTGAAGCTGCTGGAAGTTGTATTATGGGGGTTATTGGCTCTGCCATGTTGAGAAAGTACCCGTATGTCCGGGCCCGTACAGGGAGATTTGGGGACCCCGTTCCCAAATATGCAGCCAAGGGCGTGTCTTATATGGAAGTCAGCGCTACAGTAATAATTTTAATAGGGGTACTGGGATTCATGGACATGTAACATGTGTTCATATTTTCAAAGCCCATATATTTACAAATTCACAACAGTCCATTGGCACTTAGTTTGAAATATGGAAAAATAAGTAAAAAGGAAGTAAAGTGGCTCGTCGGAACTTTTCACGGGCACACATGGGTAAAGGGTAGAATGTGAATGTGTCCGGGCAGGCACTGTTTTAAATTTGAAATTACTACAGGTTGGGTACGGTGCTGTCCTCCGTGGCTATATGGGTGGGGTACGGGCCTCAACAAATTTTTCCATGCCGTTTCACATGCATTATTTCCAGAAACTCATTATAGCAGCACAGTAAGTACTAAACATTCCTCGTACCCACCTTCAACCACATGAACAAATAGAAATAGTTTGACACGTCGCCAAATATCGCCGTCACTTCGCTTCGGAACATGCAGAGACTCCGGTAAGACTGCTCAGATTCATGAATCTGAATCATGAATCGTTAGATGTGAGCCAAGCATTAGCTGGTAGGGGATAAGGCGCACATGATAGAATCATTTCTAAATGGAGTAGTGGACAGAGTCGTGCTGTGGCACTTTAACCCACTAAAAGTCAACAGAGAAAATTAAAAGCAAAAAAGAAATCAGTGTACTGAAATTACAACAAAGAAAATGAGTGGCTCCATAGACAGTCTTTGAAAATAATGTTCAATTCCCAGTCATTCACCAGTAAGCACGCCTCTAGACGCGGAATGTATTCAGTGCTTTGTGAAGTTTGGAGCGGCTCGAAGTCACCGCTAGCGCAGAGGGTGCTAGTTCAGTACTTGGCTACATAAAGATAAAAAAAGTAATCCAGCAAGTTTTCACCCGTCCCATCATTTTGAACAGCTTATCTCAGGCCCTGCAGAAAGCCTGTGGCCGGGCCAGGCAGGGCAGAAGGCATTGTCACCGGGGAACTTTCCCCTCCACTATGCTGCATTGGTGAGTTTTTTTGCTGTTCCTATGGCGCAGAGACAATTCATTCAATTACAAATAATGTTAATCTACTGAATACTGAAGTGGAGAGAATGTTTTTTATCAATGTGAATGTGAATATGAATGTTTTGTATTATTACTAAAGTATATGCTGCAAATGTGTAAATGACAAGAGTCTGGTGGTGGGTGATGTGGGTCGGCGATTTGGTGTCCCCCCAAAACATACCTCTTGTCCCCCCCTTGGGGTTATAAGCAGGTGGTCACCCTGCCACCTTCACATGGGTTTCATTCCATGAATCTATAAACACAGAGTTCTCCACTGAACTGTGCAGCTTCTGGATGTTACATTTTAATTGGAAATAGCACAAATAAATAATTGAGAGCAAACACCAATGCACCAACTGCAAGTGATCGTGCAGATGATAGGCCTTATGGCTCCCATGCGAGCAAATTCAATCAAATCAAACCAAAAAAATTAAATAATATCAACATATACCGATTCTTTAATAAAATGTTTTCAAAATGTGTCTGAATTCTTGAGAATAGCCTTGGTAATTACACCAATTGCCTGTTTGTCATCATTTGGAACACCCACCTGTCATGTGGGTTAAACAAAGACTCAATTCTGTACTAAATTCAAAAGTTAATGTTTTTCAGTTTTGGTTCGAATATTGACCATTGGTAAGTGCATCAATAAGTGGATAGTATTTATTTGTACCCATTTTAGATCCGTTTTATGAATCCTAGATTAGAGAATGCACTGTATATGTAATGGCTTTATGAGGGAGACACTGCCATTATAGACACAATTTGCTTTTCAGCTAATTCAACTACATAGTAAAGTTTTAAAGCATTAACAAGTCTTGAAATACATTTGTGTACAATATATTCCCAATATTTGGTAAATGGACAAATATATCTTCATTTAAAGTTTGTTTTTTTTAAATGGTCAACTCTGTTGATCATGGGTCAGTGTCTTTGGCCCATATGCTACATGGCAAATAAAGCAGATTTTGAAAAGCAGGAACCGCAGGGAATCAAACCCTGTCCCGACAAAGAATGCCACCACCAGAGCCACACCTGTTGCAGAGAAAAGAAAAAAAGCAAAACCTGAGGGAACAAAATTGGTTAAGTGTTCCTCAAAACCTCAAATGTCCAACATGTTTATGACTTCAATCTGAAGCCAACTGTCTGCTTAAATACCCTCATTTCAGGCAGGTGGTATAACTAAACTAACGAAAATATACATTATTGTCATATCATGTATTATATTAATATATTTATATCCAAGCTGTACCACCCACTGCTGTGGCTCTTACACTGAAAGACTTTACAATCAGATATTTTAAAAATTAAAATGTAACATGCTAAATTGACCATAGGTTTACATGCGTCGTTGATTGGACATGTCCAGACAGACACAAAACACATGATTTAATTTTAAACATTGATCATATATGACTTTATGAAAGCCACGTGTGAATTGTCTTTAACAATGTCTTGATGTTAAGTCCAGAAAAATGTCAAAAGCAAACACATTTCCAAGTTTACAAGTCCCACAAATGCCTAGACAGCTGAAAAAGCAGGAACCGCAGGGAATCGAACCCTGTCCCGATAAAAATCAGGAGTGCCACCACCAGAGCCTTTTGCTTTTTTGTTGCCGCCAAGGTCAAAAGCAAAACCTGAGGGAACAAGCTGCCAACAGCTTGTTCCCTAGTAAAAGAAAACCTTGTTTGGAAGCTGTTCCCAATCCTCTGACAACCAGGAACATCTCGAAGCTGAAACTAGAATTGAACAACGATTCTGTACCATCCAGACATTTGATCAATTTCCTTAGGTAGCAGCGATATCTCTCGAGTGCTTCTCTTCACTTAAGACTTTTCCACTTCATCCACTGAGGTAGTTTGGAGTTACTTGTTTCTGCAGTTGACAGAAAAGGACAATTTATACTGCCCCACCCCAACCCCGTCCAAAAACACATTTGATCCATTTCAATAGACATTTGCCATGATTGCAAAAGGAAACAATGCTTCCACTTATCACACACGTCCACTTCATCCAAGTAGTTGCTGTGGTATTTCTCTGCATTGGAAAAAGATAGACAATGTATAGCCCCCCCCCCCCCAATAATTTGAAGACAATGTTTTCTAAACATTTGCTCATTTTTTTCTGTATCCAATACTTCGGACAACACTCAAGTTGACAAGTGTAATATCAAAAAAAATATTCAATACCAGCTTGACCAGGGACTTCAAGATACCAGTAGTGCCAAGGAGCATAGTCCACCCAATGCAGTCTGTCTTTACCAGAGGCTGTGAAAGCTATAAGACTGGTTACCGCCCCCCCCCTTCAGACCGACAGATCAAGAAAAAATGTCAATAATGTCAGCTTCACTTCAAGGAATATTCCAGGCATTATAAACAGCCTGGATTTTACACAAGGCTGTCAATTTTAAAAGGAGTCAACTCTCCACATCAAGGCTGGTTAACACCCCCAGGCCACCTTAGAATACACTGACAAGGAAGTTACAGTACATAAAGCGTACGTACCATTTTGCAAACATCAGCAAATCCCTTCCTATCCCAAAGCGGATGGTGCCTTCCTCCATGCTACGATTTACAATGGCGAGTCTTTAGTAGAGTTTGCTTTCGCTCATCTTCCATTTCTGTGGAAAGAGAAACGGGACACAAGTTGCCCCACCCTAGCCCCGTAAGTAGCCAACTACAACAGTAGTCACTTAAGCCATTACTTTTAGCATCAGTGTATTGCTATTGGACAGAAAAATCCAAATATATGGTCATGCACTGAAAGCACTTGATTTATAGCAGCTAATTCTAATAGGCTTGCCTCGTAGAGAATGATGGGCCAGCAGCAACTTTTGTGGTGTACATTCGCCACAGGGGACCGGGAATCATCCAGGCATACTTCAACACAGACGACCACTACCTCGAGCCTTGCTATTGACGAGACAAACTGAAATACACCACATAGCACTCGACAGGAGTCTTCTAGCTGGTCATTGCACGTCCTACACGCCATTCTGTGGGATGCAGCAGACACGCCTGGAAAGGAGCAGTCCTGAACTGAAGCGTCAACCATGGGTTTTTATGAGGCTGTGAACGCTAGAAAGAGACTGGTTAACATGCCCCAACCCCGACCAAAAATCACAAGTTGTTGAGTGCCATTTAATGTTCCAGATGTAATGACAGGTAAAATTACTATGCCAAGTAGACCGCTGTACTCAATGCTAAAATAGCAAGTTAGCCGTACAAATCTACAGGAACACTTTTAAAGGTCACCCTTTTTTAATGAAAAGTCCAGACAAGTTTGGCCCCACCCACAGGAAAAAGGTTAAAAGCAAAACACATTTTCGAATTTTCCAACAACCCCAGGAAAAGCTGAAGACTAGACAGCTGAAAAAGCAGGAACCGCAGGGACTCGAACCCTGTCCCGATAAAAATCAGGAGTGCCACCACCAGAGCCTTTTGCTTTTTTGTTGCCGCCAAGGTCAAAAGCAAAACCTGAGGGAACAAGCTGCCAACAGCTTGTTCCCTAGTAAAAGAAAACCTTGTTTGGAAGCTGTGCCCTATCCTCTGACCACCAGGAACATCTCGAAGCTGAAACTAGAAGAGAACAACCGATTTCCAACCCCCACCTTTCCCAGAGACATTTGATCCACAGGTATTTGCCATTTTGCAATAGGAGACAATGATTCCACTTATCGGACATTTTCGCACTTCCTCCACCTTGACGGGTAGTTGCCATTAGAGCTCTTTATATAGTTCCTCTGCAATGGAAAGAGCACAACAATTTACAAAGCCCCCCCTCCCAGAAATGTATTTGAACAGAACAGGTTTACAACCAGACATTTGATCCATTTCCTTAGGTAGCAGCGATATCTCTTGAGTGCTTCACTTAAGACTTTTCCACTTCATCCACTGAGGTAGTTTGGAGTTACTTGTTTCTGTAGTTGAGAGAAGAGGACAATTTACACTGCCCCACCCCAACCCCGTCCAAAAACTGATCCATTTCCATAGGCATTTGCCATGATTGCAATAGGAAACAATGCTTCCACTTATCACACATGTCCACTTCATCCAAGGTAGTTGCTGTGATCGGTCCTTATCATTTCTCTGCAATGGAAAAAGATAGGACAATTTATATTCCCCCCCCACCCCAATAATTTAAAGACAATGTTTTCCAAACATTTGATCCATTTCCTTCTGTATCCGATACTTCGAGGAGTGCTACTTATCAGACTTTTCCACTTCCTCCGCTGGTCGTTGTTATTGATCCTCATTTATTTCTTGTTTCTCTGCAATGGAAAGAAAATAGGAACATTTACACCGCCCCTCCCCCTGAAATATTTGAATGTTAAGTGAAAACCGTTACCAGACTTTGTGGCTACTCTTCCTTTCGTAGGACTTTGACGGCAGCGCTTTATCGCTGATTTTGTTTTGATTCTTGTCACTTGGTTAGTTTCCTTGTGGTGTTGTAGCACTTAAGGGGAAGAGAAATCTGAAAGAGAGGAGAAGTGTTGCCCCACCCCAAACTCCCCGAGCCATTTCTACACTTTGAATTGTATTGCATGTAATCAAAGGTTATGCAGTACTGCAGATGGTATGCATGCAAAGACAACATGTAGGGAAATGTTAACACAAAATTAAAAGAGGACCAAATGGACTTAACTCACACCCATGACCGTGAAGAGGCGCTGCTGCGTTTGCAAGACAAGCTCGGTGCTCTTGATCGGAATGTTACGTGGACTCAAGCGTTCGGTAGGCCATCGCAGATAGTTAACGCTAGCGTACTATCTGGGGAAATAAGGAGAAAAACACAGGCGCACACAGAACAGAGAGAAGGGATCGGGGTAGAGAACTGCTCTGGTAGTCGGCCGTTCGGGTTGGTTTAAGCTCAAGCGCGGCGGGGTTGGTACTTCGGGCGATCACACACAATTGGGTTGATAGCTTCACAGATGGCTTTGCATTCAGAGGGAAGGCGTGATTGGAGTGGACAGTACTCTGAAACAGAAGGTGACCCACAACACACCCACACGCAAACACAAGACTCCAACATGGAGAGAATACTACTTATGTTGCAGAGATGCAAAGCAATGGGGCCCCACGGCCAAAGAGGAATATTTCAGTAAAGCATTACATGTCACTTTTTAAGGTTTAAGATGGCTAGTTCAATTAGGAATCAAGGGTAACTGCTTACTATGAGCTGCTGTCAAGACTACAAAACTCAAGACTATGGCTTATTACCAAATTACAGCCATGCGTTGCACAGCTGACCAGCCACCAAATTGGAAGTTGTACAAGTTGCACAACATTTAACTGAACATTCAATAAAATAAACTTGCCTCATGCACAGTTGCGCCATGGGCGGGTGGCTGGTTCTAAAGAGTATTCAAGTAGACATGACCTTAGCATTGCCAGTTGATTTTAGGATCTGTCCAGCTGAACTTGGAGGGGCCACTTTTGACTGTAGTCTTCTTGGTGGTGCTCTGCAAGAATAAAGGGAGAAAAAAAAAAAAAAAAAGCACACCAGACCGCCATCCATCCCAGACACCTGAGAACTGCCAATATTTATCCTTACCATAACATTAAATGCTTTACTTCAGATGAAGTCAGAATTTTAAAATTCCATCAAATCGTCATGAATCACAAGAAATGTGATTTTAAGAAATCACTGCAGATAGTTGCAATTTTTTCCAATTATTTAAAGGAGGAAAATGTTTTGGTCGACCATGTCCAATCTGGAAATCCGTTACTTGCATTTGATGGATTCAACTTATCTGCCTTCAGTTTCCACTTTGAAAGGCAACCAACAAGCCGGAACACAGATTTAGTCAAACCTGAAACAAAGCCCTCGTCTCAAAAACAAATCCCCAAAACTGCATACCATACAGGCAGATGTATTTTATTATGCAGTACGAATACACAAGTTTCACTCATTGCATCAATACAAGGCATTGCAACTAGTTGCAAGGGAAAGTGCAATGGAATTAGCTTCAGTGGCTTACACACGGTAGTGCAGTTATGTGATGTATGAAGCAAGGACGACCGTTTCAACTGGGGAGAGCTTCTGGTGATGTGAAGTATTGGAAAGCACGCCAGCACACTGAGAATGCAGGGAGAGGACAAGACAAGCACAACACCAAGACATCCCATGTCCAACTACATTTCTGCCATTAACCAATGCCATTACAATGACTGAGATTTTGCTAGAAGTATAGCTTGTAGATGGTTGATCATTACACAAGAGAAAAGTTGCCACAAATAACTTTCCAACATGACAACGATTTGAGGAAAGAATACCAGCTCTACCAGCGACGCCACTAGCTTCAAGGAGTGCTGTCCACCAACGCAGTAGTGACTGGGCGAGCCTGGATTTACCCACGAGGCTGTGAAAGCTAGGAAGATATTGGTTAACTTCCCCCGCCCCCCCTACACTCAAAAATTGACAAGTGTAATGTCAAAAAAGATTCAATACCAGCTTGACCAGGGACTTCTAGATACCAGTAGTGCCAAGGAGCATAGTCCAACCAATGCAGTCCGTGTCTTTACCGGAGGCTGTGAAAGCTACAAGAGACTGGTTAAACCCCCACCCCCCCCACAGAGAAGATTTTTTCAAGAAAAAAGAAATATACCACCAGTTCCACAATGCTGTCAGCTTCACTATCTTCAAGGAATATTCCAGACATTGGAACAGACTGGATTTTACACAAGGATGTGAATTTTAAAATGGGGTCAACTGCTCACATCCCAATATATACATACCAGAAAACTGGACAATGAATTTTGAAATTCAGGAAATAACGACTGGGACACCAAAGATACCTGTGATTCCATAAATCTCCTTGAAGCGGTCAACCGGACATGGAAATCGTAGACTCAGCCTGGGCGTACACGAGGCTGTGACAACTAGAAAGGCTGGTTAACACCCCCAGACCCCCACCCCTTACAGAACACACTGACAGGGAAGTTACAGTGCACATCAACAAATACCTTCCTATCCCTGAAAGCGGATGGTGCCTTCCTCCATGCTATGCGTTACAATGGCGAGTCTGCCGTATGTGTAGAGTTTGCTTTGAATCATCTTCCATTTCTGTGGAAAGAGAAACTGGACACAAGTTGCCCCACCCTAGCCCCGTACGCATACACAGCTACAACAGTACAAAGTCAATCCAGCAATTTTGCTTAACCATTACTCTTAGCATCAGTGTATTGCTATTTGACAGAAATCCAAATACGGTCATGCACCGAAAGCAGTTTTATAGCAGGTAATTGTGAGGGTTTGCCTGGTAGAGAATGATGGGCCGGCAGCAAGGTTTTGCGGCACCACAGGGAACCGGAACCCATCCATGCATACTCCAAAGCAGACGACCACTCCCTTGCGGCTACCTATTAACGAGACGGACTGAAATACACCACATAGCACTCAACAGTAGTCCTCTAGCTGGTCGTTGCAAGTCCTGCACTAGCCGCACGGCTTTTTCGGGCACGCAGCAGACATACACGCCTGGAGAGGAGCCATCCTCCCGAACTGAAGCGTCAACCATGGGTTTTTACGCGAGGCTGTGAAAGCTAGGAAGAGACTGGTTAACACGCCACCCCCCCCCACCCCCGACAAAACCACAAGAGGTATTGAGAACCATTTAATGTTCCAGATGTCACAACAAGTAACATTACTATGCCAAGTAGACAGCTGTACGTAATGCTAGAATTTGGAATTCTTTTGTCTTTTTCTATGAAAAGTCCAGACAAGATTTGGCCCCACCCACACCCATGTACACACAAATTTAACACCAATGCTACAAAGAATGAAGACTGTCCATTTTGCTATTAAATTGCATCAAGCTTATTTTCTCTTTATGGATACATCCCACACATTCATGGTCATGCACTCACTGCTCTCTACAGTAGGTATGGTTTGCCTGGTACAGAATGATGGGCCGGCAGGAAGGCTTGTGTACACGCGAACCACAGCAGCCGGGGGACCGGGACCCATCCACGCACACTCCAACGCAGACCACTCGCCACCGGAACTTCCTATTAACAAGACTGCCTCCTGAAGACGGAAATAGGCCACAAGAAACGGGACAAGGAACGGGACGTCCTCTAGCTGTCGTCTCACGCCAGATCACTAGCCCTCACGGAGTTCACGGGCTCTTGGCGGTCAGCAGACGCGTTACACTGCTTGCCTTGAGAGGAGTAGTCGACCCAAATATGGCAACTGTGGGGTCAGCCTGGGCTTTTAACGCGAGGCTGTGAAAGCTAGGAAGAGACTGGTTAACACCTCCCCCCTCCCACCCCGGCAAAGCACAAGAAGTCATTTAGTGGGGTATTTTAAGTAGCAGCTATAGACAAGAGACCAAATACCTTCCTACCCCTCAAAGCTAGTGCCATCCTCCATGTTACGGAGATGCAAAGACTGGTCCACTGTTGGGGAATTCTCTTTCAATGTTTTTGTTGCCACTCTTTAAGTCAAAACGGCAGACAAGTTAGACCCCACACAACTTAACATTTACAAGTAGCCCAAGGCTATGTCAATGTGTTGTCACTTTTAGCCATTTACAGATACAGCCACAAATTCAAGATCATGCTTGCACTCACTGCTCATTTTACAGTAGGTAAGTTTGCCTGGTACAGAATGATGGGCCGGCAGGGGGGCTTGTGGTGTACACGCGCGCCACAGCAGCCACGGGGGACCGGGACCCATCCACGCACACTGCAATGAAGACCACTCTCCCGGGGGATTCCTATTAACGAGACTGCCTCTCCTCCTAGGCCACATGGAGCGGGACTGGTGTCCTCTAGCTGGCCGTGTCACGCCAGCGCACTACCCCCACGGCATTCATCACAGGCACACTCAACGGTCAGCAGACAAACGCGGCTTTCCTGGAAAAGGAAGAGAAAACTGGCGAGAAATTGTGCTCGAAAAAGACAACTTTGGCTGGCCTAGTTAAATTGGGATTCCGATACCCATACCAGACATACAAACCAAACTCGAACTACAGGCCCCGGCGCTAGACACTGCCTCCACCCTGGCTTGTATAGGAACCTGCGCCGCCGGGGACAGCTACACCTGGCACTGGCTCCCTCTGGTCCTGCCCGGCTGACCTCTGCGCTGAGATGACCCATCTTGCCTTGGTCCTTAAACTGCCACGCTCTGCCTCTGGTCCTCTTCAATTAAAAATTAGTCCTGGTAACAGCTGGCCTGCTCCGCTTCAATAAACTCAGTCCATCCCACTACGCTGGTCCTGCCGCTCCTACGCTGGTCCTGCCGCTCCTACGCTGGTCTTCTGTAATGCTGTGTTGGTGCCGCTTCTGCTACGCTGGTCCTGCCGCTCCTACGCTGGTCTTCTGTAATATGTTGGTGCCGCTTCTGCTACGCTGGTCCTGCCGCTCCTACGCTGGTCTTCTGTAACGCTACGCTGGTCCTGCCGCTACTATGCTGGTCTTCTGTAACGCTACGCTGGTCCTGCCGCTCCTACAGTGGTGTTCAGTAATGCTAGTACGCTACGCTACGCTGGTCTTCTGTAATGCTACGCTGATCTTCAGTAACGCTAGTACGCTACACTGGTCTTCTGTAATAAGATGGTCTTCTGTAATGCTATGCGAGTCCTGCCGCTCCTACGCTGGTCTTCTGTAATGCTACGCTGGTCCTGCCGCTCCTACGCTGGTTCTGCTGCTCCTACGCTGGTATTGTGTAATGCTAGGCTGGTCTTTTGTAACGCTACGCTGGTCCTGCTGCTCCTACGCTGGTCTTCTGTAACTATGCTGGTCCTGCTGCTCCTACGCTGGTCTTCAGTAACGCTAGTACGCTACACTGGTCTTCTGTAATGCTACGCTGGTCTTCTGTAATGCTAGTACGCTACGCTGGTCTTCTTTAATGCTATGCTTGTCCTGCTGCTTCTACGCTGGTCTTCTGTAACGCTAGTACGCTACGCTGGTCTTCTTTAATGCTACGCTGGTCCTGCTGCTCCTACGCTGGTCTTCTGTAATGCTACGCTGGTCCTGCTGCTCCTACGCTGGTCTTCTGTAATGCTACGCTGGTCCTGCTGCTCCTACGCTGGTCTTCAGTAACGCTAGTACGCTACGCTGGTCATGCTGCTCCTACGCTGGTCTTCTGTAATGCTACGCTGGTCCTGCTGCTCCTACGCTGGTCTTCAGTAACGCTAGTACGCTACGCTGGTCTTCTGTAATGCTACGCTGGTCCTGCTGCTCCTACGCTGGTCTTCAGTAACGCTAGTACGCTACGCTGGTCATGCTGCTCCTACGCTGGTCTTCAGTAATGCTACGCTGGTCCTGCTGCTCCTACGCTGGTCTTCAGTAACGCTAGTACGCTAGGCTGGTCCTGCTGCTCCTACGCTGGTCTTCTGTAATGCTACGCTGGTCTTCAGTAACGCTAGTACGCTACGCTGGTCTTCTGTAACGCTACGCTGGTCCTGCTGCTCCTACGCTGGTCTTCAGTAACGCTAGTACGCTACGCTGGTCTTCTGTAATGCTACGCTGGTCTTCTGTAACGCTAGTACGCTACGCTGGTCTTCTGTAATGCTACGCTGGTCCTGCTGCTCCTACGCTGGTCTTCAGTAACGCTAGTACGCTACGCTGGTCATGCTGCTCCTACGCTGGTCTTCTGTAATGCTACGCTGGTCTTCAGTAACGCTAGTACGCTAGGCTGGTCCTGCTGCTCCTACGCTGGTC
>OMKY01214136.1:0-10181 GCA_900302395.1 Bregmaceros cantori | reverse complement strand
CGATGAATTTGTTAATTTTTTCTTTGTATTGTCGACAAATGTTTTTTTTTTTAGGTTTATTCAGGATTTGCTGGAACAAGGTGAAGAAGGGGAAGCAAACCCACAATTCTGCGTGTCACACATGGCATTTGTGTGCTTCGCAGTGTACTCTTAACCAGAGCTTTGAACCGGTTCAAGGAACGAAAACGAAAAACGGGAACTTTTTGTATTTCCCAGGGAACAGAAACGAAACCGGAAACGTTATTATTTTTTATGTTCCGGAACAGGAACACTTATTTAAAAATAATGGTAACCGGTTAATAGCGGTTTTACTTCGTTCCTCAAACGAGTGTTCTTGGGGATAACTTCAGAAATAAAACAAGAGTATTTATAAAATCTACGATCCAGCAGTGAAGTAGGAATCGTTGCAGGACTCTCTGCAGCGTGTTGTTGTGGGTTCACCCGACACGCAACAAGACCTCCGCTGTAGAGCGCTACCAGCGGGCCTCTGAAGCAAGTCGCTTTGGGTTCGCCACAACAAATATGTCATAGCATTAAACAGCTGACAGGAACGATATTAACCGTTCCGGGAACACTATTTTTTTGTTCTAACCGGTTCAGGAACGTCAATTTATTGGTGGAACACATAACCGGAAACGTTATCATTCTGTTTCTGTTCGGAACGAAACGCTTGGGAAAAAAAATATTGGTTCAAAGCCCTGCAGCACACAGACTGAGCTGCTGCAGCACACAAATTTGCAGCGATTATTAACCTGTCCTGAAACATTGATATTGCAACCGTTGAACAACATATCCAACACGTTTAAGCAGAGGAGTGACCAAACAAGGAAACTGTCAATCGCAGTCGATTAATCGATTATCAAATTAGTTGCCGATTAATTCAATAATCAATTAATCGGTTGCAGCTCTACAGGGAACACGTTTGGCCCATCTAAAAACATGTTTCGCTCAAAGATCACAGTATTTGATCACATCAACCCGCTAATGGAAAGTGTTATGAAGAGCAGTCACCCAAGACTTAGAAAAAAAGACGAGCCATGATGATTATACACAAACCCATGTTTTTAATTCAGCAGTGATATGAAGAATCACATATCGTCAAATAATAAAACCCCAACAAAACAAGTATGAACCTGGTGGAGTGGACAGTTCGCTGCCCGGGGGAGAGGAACATGCTACAAACGACCCGGAGCTGCAATTGGCCACAAACCAGAGAGTCAGGAAGGGAATGTATCTCAAATTCACATAAAAAGTGAAAATAAAAAACTCTGCAACGGCAAAACACTTATGTGGAAAAGAAAAAAAAAAAAAAAACATGACATTTGACTCCACCAATTGTAGAGTCACCACAGAAGTCTTTCAAAAACACAGCAGTGCCAAAGTATGTTTTTTTGTTTAATACAGAGCCCTGTTAGAGCACTCTGGACTCCAGCACTTAAAAAGAAGCCCACTTGCGAGTGGCCAAGTGAGGATCGCGAGGTCAGCCAAGCGCGTAACTAAACGTTGACAGCACGACCTGGGAAGCCCGGCGTGCTTCCATAGAATCCCTAAGCTCAACAGTGCATGTGGAATAGATTGAAGATCATTTTTTCTCAGCAGCAAATTACAGATTCAGTCACAAACAAATGCCAACATTCATTCCAGGACATGGTAAGTTCCAATTGCCATCCACGGTGATGTAGTTCCAAAACGATTTGGAATGCCGTTACTGTGGTTTACTGGTAGCCAGGCGAACCAGAACCAACGCGTTGTTGGTTCTGGCTCGCCGGGCTAGTTTACTGGAGCCGTCAACACAATAGAATAGCGTTGAAATGTTTAACGTTAAATCTTCCTGCAGATCATTTTTGGTTAGCTAACCCCTGCCTGCCAAATTGAACCAATTGGACTACCTCTGGGTAAATTGAGGCCTTAACATACATTCTGTAATAGATATGACAGCAGGTAAAACGCTTGAGAAAACAAATATTCAAATTTCCAATCCAACATTATGAATTCACTTATGATTTGGTGGAACAGCTCTAGTGAAACCATACCATTTCTATTCCATGTCGTTCTTCAGAACCAACAACGTGCCAGGATAGGCTTGCAACAGTGGGAGCAAAAGGACCGCAGCATATATTGAATGAAGAACGGAGCAAAAACGATGAAAACGATCCATCACGGCTGACCATTTCAATGATCCAACTCACGAGCGACTAATTCAGTCATCCATTAAATGAATGAACTGCTTGCAACTCAGTGCGATCTGCAATTGTGTTTTACTTGCGTCAGGATGACAGAGCGAACTTCCAAAGGGAAACACTCAACCCCGGGCCGAGGACATTGCGGAGTAACACATTGGCGTTTCCATCATGTAGCAGCATCACCTTCATTTTTCACCATTGGATACAAAACAACTAACAAAAAAAGCAAGTAAAAATGTACCTAGAACCTGATACACCAGCTATAACTCCGTTTGCACTGCACAGAGCAAATATAATCTGCCAATGCCAGCAATCCACCCTGTGGTACATCTGCCCAAAACTTGTGCCAAAGAGAAGAAGGTGCAGAGGTGGTAATCTTGTATGCTTTTAGTTTGTGAGACTCAATGCTGCTACAAAAAAAAAAATTCAAAGATCTGACGAGCGCATTTGATGGAGGAACTCCATCCTTGTGCAAGCTACCGAAATAGACTAAAGAAGAAAGAAAAATCAGTAAAATACAATTTCTAACCAGTATGTCGAAGTATTCAAATATAAGTCAAATGCAATTAACTACAATGTACAGATTTGCGGAATGGCAACAGTTGAAAGCATGTTAAAGGTGGGTAAAAATACACATTTTTAATAACTTCTGGAATTACTGCCAATTAAGTCAACTTGAATAATTACTTTGTGCTTGGGGCAGTACAGTGCACAGTACAGCCTTAATCAGTGATGTTGCGTCCGTGGCAAATCTAGGATTACAATACGCTACGTGGTGATTATATTGACATTTCATCATACTCTTGAGGTGTCATTGAGAAGATTTGGACAGTATTGGGTGGTTTCGCTTGACGTTTAATCCAGACAGCAGTATTTTTGTCGTTATGCAAAACAAAGGAGACTTCAGCAAATATGGCATAGTACCATTATCGCAGCTACGAGACTACTTGGTGGGGCATAAATACCCAGCAGTTGATGGCCCACCATGACTGGATTTAAACATCAAAAACGAAACAGTCGAAGAACATAGGTAAAGATAATTCCTGTTTTTTCTTTATACTATGCAAACCTCTCCAACTAGCTTTGGTACTTTGAAAATCTAGATTATTCCATTCATTTGCAACGAGGTGAATGAGGGAAGATCTTTTGTTGACTAAAACAAGGGAAACGTAAACAAAAACATTTAACAAAAACAAAAATTTAGAGCCGAGTACAATGTTTGATCAAGAACCATATGTTAACATTACGTTAACTTTCACTATTGTGCACATTTGAGGTTATTGTCACCATCTCAAGGTTTTAAAGATATTTTGAAGACTATTGAAACACAAGTTTCATATTTGAGGCTATCAAAAATCGTATAGGGTAATACCTTCATATGGCCCCACGCCTAGCGCCAGAGATGTGACCAAGTCCCTCTTTTAAGTCAGTCTCAAGTCTCAAGTCCTTCTTGGGCAAGTCAAGTCAAGTCCCAAGTCAACTCCAAATCAAGTCATCATTAACATGCTGCAATATTAGCTCCAGAATCAGGTTTTAATAAAGTAGCCAAAAAAAATCAAACGATGCTAAAAGCAAAACTATTGCTTGCTTTTGACTTTATTAAAATCAGATTCTGGAGCTAAAATGACAGCATGTTAATGATGACTTGACTTGGAGTTGACTTGGGACTTGACTTGCCCAAGAAGGACTTGAGACTTGAAAGAGGGACTTGGTCACATCTCTGCCTTGCGCATATTTCCACCATTGAGAATGCCAGTAATATAAGGGTGTAGCCCAACGTGTCACAGTTTACCCTCCATACTCAAAATCACAGGATAGACACCATGCACACTATGAAGGCATGCCGAATTTGAGATCTTCTCAGATTGACAGCTAAATTGTGTCGGCTGGGAAGAGTTTACTTCAGGGTGGGAGACCAAATACTTTGGCCAACTTTCCATCACCTTCTGGCTTTTTTTTCTCTCTCTCCTGCCCTGAGTGAACTTGCATTAGATAGTGGAGAGCAGCGGTAACGGTTGCCTTCTCCGAGCAAGGGATAATCCAGTCTTGTAAGACACAAAATTACCCTCGCTGCCCCGTGAACGACACAGCACACAGCGATGGTTTAAAAAAAAAAAAACTTTGTTGACAAGGGAAATATTACAGGCGGTTTGCGCAAATCTATAGCCCATGGTGGCGTCCTGTCTGCAACCATCTCACCAAGTCAATCTCCTCCAAATATGGAAAACAAAACATTTTTAAGCATGTTCTTGCAGGTATAAGGAATAGCGGGTGGAAGCCAGTCGGCCATGTGGAATGTATGTGGAATAAGAACCAGCTCCAGAATTATTGAAACTCAAACACTCGCTTGGTTTGGTTGGCATCACCTGACAAAATGTGTCGAACAAAACTCATGGTCATTACCACGGTCACGCGATAAGACAGCTGGCAAATACAAACTCAACTTCAAATTGAACGCGATTATCTAGAAAGGTTACTTGATTGCTGCATAATTTCACCATATAGTGGCAACACACATAATTGTTAAGATAATACGGTCATAATGCTCTATATTTTGACCCCATAAAATAATCCAATGCATTCCCATAAGACAGATATCTGGTGTATTATGCTCCTCACAAATGCTCAACTTCGTTTTCTTGTTGCCTATTTTTTTATTTACACATTTAAATGTGTTTGCGTCACTGAGAATCATCCACAACAGAGAGACAACAGACACTCACAGGGAGGATTTGCATGGTTCCAATGATGGGAATACCTTGATTTTTGGTCGCAGAGTTGGATAACTTGCTCCATAGCCTGTGACTACTATGCACCAACAGTTGCGATTTCATTAGACTCCCCTGCAGCACAAACTCCCTATAGGCATCCCATTGGTCGTCAGGAGCTTTGTGGTTAAAAGCCGACTGGACACCATCTTGGTGGAAATGTATTTTTTTTTGTGCCTAACTGAATATCAGAGTTTGACTGGCATGTAATATTGTTTACACCATGCGGTGGAAGTAATGGACGTTGTCGCATTACGCAGCCGTTCCCCAAACCTTTTAAAACAAATCCATGAATGTGGAAGTAACCAATGAATCCGTTCCAGAAATGTCCTGAGGACGCTGGGCTTGTTCAGTTTGTTCCTTAGAAATATATACACCTAGCAACCATTAAATATCCTTGATAACAGAAAGAAGACAAGTATGAACAAAAAAAAAAAAGAAAAAACACACAAACGCTTCAGCGATTACATGCTGGAATGACACACATGTCCAGATCGGCGCCCTAAGACGCGGTCTACGACTGTCCACACTCCATCGAGCTGGTCCGTTTCTCAATAAGTGCCCCCTCCCCCACCCTCCATCCACCGGTGGCGTATTCCCACCACACTGGTGAGACCAAGGCATGGTAGGCAGACAGCAGGGCAGTTGAAATATATATATTAATCTATCATCATTAAATAGTTCTGCCGGTCTGGGGAGGAGAAGAAAACAAAACAAAAAAAAAACAGTCTTGCATGCGTTACAGAACATAGGAGTGGGGGGAGCCTCGAGGGCGCCTCTGTCCGACAGAGATGACCCTAACCCCCAGCTCCGACTGCCCCGGTGTGTTTTACCAAGTGAACGCCAGGGGGAACGACGAGTGGGCGCCGTGCGGGTGTGGGTGTGTGTGCTTCAAACCGCTGCTTGGAGGATGAGGGAAAGGGGGGTGGGGTCGTGGACAGAAGGCTCAGTGCAGCATCTTACTGAAGTTTTGTTCCAAGCTTTCGTTGTCTGTTTCTAGAAGTACGAGAGCAAGAGGTTAGTTCCGTTGCATGCGTAAGAAGGGTGAAATGTAAATCCAAGGATACTAAGACAGTGATTGTACCGACAGTAATGGGCTGTACAGCCCGTTACCGTAGGGCAACCGACTGCTTATATCTCCTATCGCACATGCTCGTAGGTCAGAGTGCCTCCCGGCTCTCAACTCCTGCAACCCCCGGTTCGTTTCACACCCATGACCAGGGCTCCGAACCGGTACGATGAACGAAAACGAAAACTAACTGAATTTTGCGGAATTTTACGAGGAGCGGAAACAGAAACGACGAGATTTCTTCCACTGTTCCGGAATAGAAACAGCATTATGAAATCCGCAAAACCGGTTAAAAACTTTTTTTTGTTTCGTTCTCTATATATTTTAACATATCCAATGTCTGGGAGACCATTTCCGGTTGTATATCCATCCAACTCTCACCGTCAGTCACCAAGCCCCATGCATCTGGGGCCCCATCTTGTGGACAAGACGAGGAAGCGAATGTAATGACGTTTTAAGCCCAGTTTTTCAGGTTAATACAGTTGCACTGAAGTTTGAAAGTCCACCAAATATTCTTTATATGAACAATAACCAAACTTAACATTGCACAATATGAGTAACTTTAAGAACAAACAAAATGTTTGCGTTCCGAACGATTCAGGACCAATATTTTCGTGGCGGAAGGTTTCAGAGAACGAAAACATTAAACATAGCCTGCCTGAACGGAACGTTTTATAAATAATTCTGTTTTCAAGCCCCACCCCGAGGGATTTGATTACAGGTGCATTGTGGCATCAACAGTTAAACCCTTTGATGGCTCTGCAGCTATAACACTAGGCAGCGCTGCTTTTAGAAAAAAAGTTAATCGCTCCTTAATTAAAAAAGCATTCTGCTTCGCATCAAAGCAATAATCTATCATGCACATATGCTGCCGTCCTGTATGACCTTGAATGCACTGAACTGAACTGGGTGACCAACACTATCGGAACATCTCCGATTTGCATCATGCGATGGCTGACAAATCATCAACATTAGGGCTGCAACTATCGAATATTTTAATAATCGATTATTCTAACAAGACGTTGAGATACGAATCGATTATACGATCATATATGGAGAGGCGGTGTTGAAGATGTGAGGAGACATTATGATCCGACCGCACATTTAACATTTTCTGTGTAACATTAAAAAAGGCGATTATTCGATTCGACTAATCAACATGTAAATGGAATTACTCGTATCAAGAGCAGAACCTCAAACGGTCTGGTCAAGCTCCGTTCATGGCAGCTGCACCTTGGTGTGTGCATGTGGATGAGTACATAATTTCCTGATTTGGATTACTAGAGTATTGAAAATAAAAACAAAAAACATTAATGAATAACATAAGCATGGTGGCCATTCCCCTACTCACTAGGAAGTCCTGGTTTCAATCTTTTTTTCTTGTATAATTTGATATTCCGTGGCACTGAACGTTTTTTTGTTTTTGTTCTTGGCCATTATATTTAAACTTTTCACAACACGTTAACACCGCCAACTGGGCATAGTTGACAATTCCTAGCTCTAGAAATGTCCTCACCACAAGCATTTGCACACAAAGCAGACACTGGCTCCTCAGTGTTGGTGGAATTCCATTGTGCTACGCAATAACCCATTCTTGGAGTGAAGCTTGTTCCTCTACCAGTGGTATTGTATGAGCAAGCTCAACGCTTGTTGAACCAGTTCAGCAGGCGTGAAGCAGGGGATGATGACACCCTGCGTTTTTTTTTCTGCTATCTTGCTACTAGCCCAGCAGAAGAACTATTTGAACGAGGGCTCCGAACCGGTTCAAGGAACGAAAAAGGAAACCAAAAAACGAACAGAATTTTACAAGGAGCCGAAACAGAAACGAACAAAGATTTCAACTGTTCCGGAACCGAAAACCGTTTTTTTTCTTTCGTTCTTTAGAAATTTTAACATATCCTATGTCTGGGAGACTTGTCGATTGTGCATCCATCCAACTTCCACAGTCAGTCATCAAGCCCCATGCATCTGGGGCTCAAACAATTCACGGAGAGCACAAAATACCTGCGTCGCTCGAAATGTGCTCACATTAGCCCAGCGTCCTCTTAGGACACCTCACAAAAACATTCTAAATCACTTCTAAATTAAACATTCTAATCTAGCCTCGCTTTTATTATTATTTCTATTGGTTAATCGTTCTTTCGAGGTCTCGAGGACAGCCGGGTGAAATATAGCTATTTTGCTAAGCCCGTTGTGTACATCCATCTCTACATGTTCCATGTTGCAATGTTAAATTGCTCTGTACAATCTAAATTCATTCATTCAATCTAGTAGACAGACGAGGAAACCAATGTAACGGCATTTTAAACCCGGTTTCACATTGATACAGTTGCACTGAAGTTTGAAAGTCCACCAAATATATTTTGTTTAAACTATATATAAACTTAACATTGCATAATATAAGGAGCTTTAATAAAATCGCTCTTTTTTTTCCCCAAAATCCCATGTTAAAACATGTAATAAATATATCTAGTTCAAAAGATATTTTTTTCCCAATCTGTTCGTTCCGAACAGAAACAGAACTAACGTTTCCAATAATGACTTCCACCAATAAATTGACGTTCCTGAACCGGTTAGAACAAAAAAATATTGTTCCCGGAACGGAACGGTTAGATTCGTTCCTGTCAGCCGCTAAATAATATACGTCGGGGAAAACCCACGACACGCTGCAGCGTAAAGCCGACGTCTCGTCGCCGTCCAGACTGGAGTTGTATTATTCACGCGTCATTACCGTGTCATTAACATAATTATCCACCTTTAAATCAGTTTCACAGTAACACTTTTTCGGATCCCAAAACGCCGTCTTAAGGTGGATGGGAGGTGCAAACGGCAAAGAATGATGAGGACCAAGAGACACGTATACAGAAGTGGTTACCAAATGTGCCACGCGCCCATGATTTGCACCTCACCTGGCCTCTGATCTCGTCACAGTGTACTCGAACCACAGGATGTTGGGGATGAGGCTGGTGTCTCGCAACAGGAAGTATTCAGATATGGGCCTGTAGGGGGAAACATGCTACAGTTAAATATCCTTGGACAAGGATGTCTTTCTTGGCCATTTCATGGTGTTACGCAGTCTTTGTCAGAATTGTAACCGCACATACTACTAAAGCATTTCAATTGCCCCTCACCATCACCAATTTCTCCAAGCGAGAAAACATCCATTTATTTCAAACCTTGATTTCTACAGTCCCATACGGAAAGAGCACATTCTTAATAGTTCATTGCAGAGGTCAAAACGGTGCCTTCAGGGGGCTGGCCCTGTGGCGTAGCGGGTTAGGCTGCTGCTGCAGCCAGCCTCACGTCAGTCTTGTGTTACGTCACAGCACACACAGCGCCGTGTGAGTACTTCCTCTCTCATCCCCGTTTCACACCGATGCAGTCAACAAAAATTTCTAAAAAGTTCAAGACCTGAAGCAGACAGTGGTCGGGGAATTTAGCCCGAAAGCTCTCATGGAGCCTTTGGAAATTGGACATTTGGAAAGTGGTTGCAGTGGAAGGATGCAAAAGTGCAAGACTCAACAAAAGTATTTTTCTCCTTCTGGCTCTTCCCCTCAACATTTTGTTCCGCTTGTTGTTAAAGTAGGCGGGTTTTGAAGAGAAAATAGGTTTCGTTTTCAATACGCAAAGGCGCCGTCATTACTCACTTTGCAGTGGGCAATTCTTTTTTCGCTTATGTGCAGTACATATTGTGACATCACGGGAGGCCATGTCTTGGAGAGAAGATAGGGTGGTGCAAGGTGGCTCCAGATGGCGGCGAGTTTGGCTCCCTCTGCTGGGGAGCAAGGGCAACTGATCCCCCCTGCTTGGCCATGCGGCCTATAAAAGGAGCTGGGGAACCACAGTCTAGAGTGCTGCTGGGAGACCAGGCACCTGGGTTGCTGCGGTGCCCAACAGAGAGAACCACATTCAACGGGCTGGCAATGGACTGTGGCTACCAATGGATGGACATTGATAATAGAGCCAAGTTTGATACGAGACTATACTAAACTGAAGAAGAAGATATTTTGAACTGTTTCCCCCTTTGTTGATATTTTTGAAAACCCTAATTTTTGCCTGAGAAATAAACCTTTTTGTGAGGTTAAAACTGTGTGTTTGCACTTCTTGTCCTGCCCTGCCAACAAATGACCTCTCATGATGTCACAATATATATCCTGGGAT
>OMKY01214135.1:0-16831 GCA_900302395.1 Bregmaceros cantori | reverse complement strand
TAAGTTAGCTTTTAGCAATTGCTAAAATTTCTGGGGGCGGGTCATGGGCTCGAGGTAGCTACTTGTCAAGATTCTTCATCAGTTTTCTTTGACGCGCCAGTAAAAAGTTGCAAACCCCCTGTTTTCACTCTTTGTGGAGATAAGACCCCCTGGTTTATCACTCTCAACCCCCCAACCTAAACTCGTCTATTGGCATCCAGCGTGAGGGTGTCGGAGTCACAGCCGCTCCCAATTGATGCGGATCGAAATGAGTGGGTGTCAAAAGTGGGACATGGACAATTTTTAATTGAGTCTCAAAAACGCTGCGTCAATTTGACATGAGTCACTCCCTGAAAGTGCCTCAAATATATGTCAACTGACAAGCCACTCGTATTTGGTGGGAACAAACTGTAATACGGTCTTTGAAGGAGCAGATGAGTACCAACAACAGGGTTATTGCAGTTCCCAGGTTTTGGAACTCACTCCCTATCCATTTGTGCTCATAAATGGATAGGGACAGTTTTAAAAGAGGACTCAAGACCTTTTCGGCAAAGCCTTTACTGCACAGCTAGCTTTTGGTTATTACCTGCGCCGGGGCGGAGCAGCTTATGTTTTTGGTCGCGTTGGTTTGTCCCCTGGATAACTGAAAAAGTTGGGCACGGATCTGGATGAAATTTTGCAGAGTTGTTGGAAATTACGAAAGAAAGAAGTGAGTCAATATTGGTGCAATTCTGTAGCCGATAAGTAACATAATAGTCATACTTGGTTATTATTAACGGAGCAAGGTCACGCGCGGCCACGTCTCCGGCACCTGCCCCGAGCAAGATAATCAGTTCTTTGCCTGGTTAGGGGTGGGCCACGGGGTGGCCAATGAGATCCAAGTAAAAATCTGAGTGATTGGTTAGGTCCAAAAGCGCCAGCTTCCTAACTATTGCATACGGCCGCGCATGTTTAACATGCCGTCTGAAGAGTGCAAAGGTCCACTGCCGCCGTTGGCGTCACTCGCAATAGCGCTACTTTACTAGCCTGGCGAGTCAGAACCAATGCGTCGTCCACTCAGCGCACATTGCTAGATGTTACGCTATGAAACGTCTAGCGATGTGCAATGCGTGGACGATGCGTTGGTTCTGGCTCGTCAGGCTACTACTCTATACATACCGCTAGCACTAAAAAGTACTATTTTTGTACCACTACGGCGCAGGTTTGCAATATCTGAGTGCTTCTAGTTTGTTTTCTAGCGCATCCGTAGCACTTTCAGATTCCAATGAATGTTAAGTGGATTGAAAATTATGTAATATTATTGGAATGATGGGCTACGGCCCTGCAGGTATTGGCCCCAGAAGTGTGGCCATCTATGTACACACCTTAGCGCCCATAAATACCTTTCCATAATCTATTTGACCATATTTGAATTGCACAACCATGCAAAAGTGTAAACTGCGCTGGCACTAAAAGGTAAGTTTCATTTTTGTCACATTTCACATCCCATGATAAAGCAGCTTGACCCGAGATCCCCGACAGTTACACACATTTGTGGGTGACTTCACGTGATTGATTTGTGGATTTGCCTTCTTTGGTTGTCCTTTGGTGTGATTACATTGACGTGTTTAGTGGAGACATTTCTATGATATAAAGAACATAATACACCAACATCGCAGGTCATGAGGAATTGGGAGAAACAAGGTCAGTCATCACACTTTAGTCAGGTTGGTTTTGAGGTAAAAAACATTTTTATTCTGCAGTCAGCTTAGAAGAATCGTCTCACTGTCTGGGTGACGATCGGAGAGCTGGGGATCACCTGTTCCACCACTTCAACCTGGAATAAAAACACTAGTTAGTTATACATGGTTTTACACTTTTACACTACATCAAAACAATGTCTCAAAACAAATTGAAATAGATTTCATCAGATTACAATACTGATAATCATGTTACAACTATTAGTAATTGCAGATCTTTACAAATACTTTAAGATTGAAGTTACTTTAATATGGAATACTGTATTGTATCCTATGCAGAAACACACTCTTTATAAAGAAAACTAAATTTAAACATTTATGAAAAAGAAGCTATTAACTATTTATTATTTTACTATAAGAAGATGTATCACTCACCGGCCTGGTGATGACGCGGGAAGAGACAGTGCGGGTCACCACTGGCTGCAGTGCAATGGGTGAGGCTGGGACCCTGTAGGTCATTACAGTGGGCTCCACTGCCTCCATCATTGTAGAGGTAGATGGGTACAGGACACTGGCAGAGAAACAACACGTTACTATCTCACAATATACAAACTACGCTAACTATCATCATGGTACACTTTCACAGACGTCCTGCAGAAAATATGGCGTTACAGAACCTGAAATCGCAATTGAATAAATTGTACTGTAAGCGTGCTCCGTATGTTGGGATAGCAACCGCCACGTTAGGCGAATGTTTTGTGACTTGTAGAGTCACGCCTCCATTCTCATGATTGGCTACAAGTTGTGACATCATCAGATGTCCCCTCCCATCGGCTAGAAATCATGGGCTGTGTCCGAAATCGCTCCCTAACCCCCATATACTGCACTATATGGGGTGCACGCCATTTTGTAGGGGTGTCCGGATTCTCCATGTACCCTAGATAGTGCACTGAGAGTATCCCACAATCCACCGCGAAATGTAGTGAGCATCGGATGTACCCTAGACGGAGCAGTATAACCCATAATGCATTGCAAGACGTTTTAAAAATGACCTAAACTTTAATAAAAATGGCGCGGCGAGAGTAAATAGCGTTATAAATGTAAGTACTTCCGACTTTTTGTGATGATTGTTGAATTTTATAATTATATTTTTTATAATTATAATTTATAATAATTTTGCGCCAAATCTAGTGTCGAAATCTCAGCAGTTGCTGTTGAGTGCACTATAAGTGAGTGCACTATATGGGGGGTAGGGAGTAGGGGATAGGGAGCGATTTCGGACACAGCCAGTGACTTCCTGATGTGTGTGATACCCGGCTAATATCCAGTATAGCTTAATAAATGAACCCTCTAGACATATTCCCGTGTCAAAACTGGTCATTTCCTCTACGTGGACACCTTATCTGAGCTGCCATTACAATATCAATTAAAAAAAAAATAATAAAACTAGCGCTTTTAGGAACTGCTTTTATTATTTACAGTTAATTCCAACACCGCTAACAATGCCAGATGTTACCAAGGCTCCACCACAAATACATGTGCCACACTGCAAGCATGACATGTTTTTTTCTTTTCTTTTTTTTTGTTATAGGAAATATAAAAAACATAAGCTATAGCTTTAAAACGTGTAAGTAAATCATTAGTTAGACTCACAGTCTTTGGGCCATGGTGGAGTTTGAGGGACGTTGGTGGGTTGGTAGTTCTTGCAGTGAGAGGTTGAGTAGGTCTTCGTGTCTGTTGTGTGGGTTTATATACACCCTGGACTGACCTGCTAACCTGGTTACCGCCTCTTGGCACGGGATGTCACTTATTATACTTAATTACCAGGTCAATTCACTTTGAGTCCTGCCAAGTTTGAACTCAAAAGGAAACCGGTAAATATAATGAACTTGAAATTAAGAGTATCCTAGATTATTGGCTGATAACATATATATTGTAATGACACTGTGGTATAATGTGGTCCATAACCACTCAGCCAACCGGACCGTTTTTTAAAAATGTTTTAAGGAGTTCAACAATTCTCTTCCTAAGACAAACGAGCGGTGGTGCTGAGATTTAACTAATTTCTTGTTGTGATCTTCCACTTCTCCATCAGCGAATCTGGAGGTCAACAAAATCAGGTCATCACATATGTTTCTGCCTGTAACTTCTGAACCGTCTGGCCGGTTTTCAAAAACTTCAACACACTACATGACATCAATCCCACAAGAATAGATTCCCTTCCGTTTGGAATTTTGTGCTAATCACTTAATCGTCTTTGGGTTTCGATGGAACACTGTACAATCCGAAGCCACCCCCACTACCAATCAGGCTACAGATTTTCCATTTGAATGACCCCACTCTGTTCCTCATTTCCACTTGATAGAGCTGGCAGCCATAGATAAGAGTAAAAATAGTACACAGCTTCAGACTCCAGCAGCTTTGTCACTTTGTGACCTCACCGCACCTTCCAGCCCCCTTCGATTAGCTCCCCTCAGGGGGCTGCTATTGACTGCTACTGCAGCCACACTATCTATCTGACGACTCACACTCACTGGCAAATGGGCTCGTGCGCGCGCACGTTCACACACGCACACACACACACACACACACAGAACTCACATTCACAAACAGAGAGAGAGAGAACAAGACTTAAAGTTACGTATGTAACTCCCGTTCTATGAATCAGTGTTATTGTATTTTGAGGTTTCCCCTGGGGTGCCCAGCAAAAGCGACAAGCTTCGTGACTAGAGCTACCACCTTCATAGTCCCTTGTCCGAGGGGCAGGGCCCGCGATTGGGCGTATTAGTGATTTTCAGAGGACAGCCGTGCTCTTAACAGAGGCCAGGGCTCCGCCCTCCGGCTGATTCTATTGGTATAAGTCATCGAGGGACAGTCGTGCATTGGGTCACTCCCACAAGCTGGTGACTTCATAACGCTGATTCATAGAACGGGAGTTACATATGTAACTTTAAGTTTCTGCATGTCTTCGCTAAACATAGAGGGGGCGTGAAGATGACATCACAATGAGTCACAGCACAAAATTGGAATTGTTTGCTGGCAAAAGAACGTCACAGACTGTCCACCTGTGTATAAAATCTACCCCAGAAATGTAAACCAATACAACATATTACAAATTGTACTTCTCAATCATTTTTGGATATGTCTACTTTTGGTTTTTGTTCTCTTTTGATGTTCTTTTGAATCTTTCATTTTATTCTTTTTTTGTATATTATTTTCTTTCTTCAGTTCAAAAATATGAAACATGACATGCACTAAGTATTGCCATATGCAAAATAAACAACAACTACGCACACAGACAAAGAACTCACTAACAGAAAGCGCACACACACACTTGAAGAATACATACACACAAAACACACACACAAAGACTTGCACACGCACACACAGAAAGACTCACAGTATGGCACACAGGCAATCTTGTGAACACACACTCACGTCGTCCCAAAGTCCTTCAGGGTTATCTCCTGACTCCTAATGGAATATTACTCAAGTCTGTTAAGCCAAAGTCAGAGAGATGTGAACGACACACATGAATATTCATGATATGCCTAAATAGTAATTACGCAGGCAGGTGGGCCGCTCCCTGCAGTCGCCTCTGTTCGGTATTTATGATGCTTCCTTCCCTCTTTGATCCTGACATTTTTCCTTTTAAAGTCGTGTTGTATCGGATCAGCTGGGAACATCACAAAGTGTGTAGATATGGATAACCTTGAGGTCTAGATGACATAGCCGTGACTCCAGGGAGAACTCTAGTAAGTGCGAAATCACGCTTACAAGGGGGGCGCTGCATCATGCCCGTGTCTCCACGGAATCCGGATCCCCCAGACCTCCTGTAGCCGAACTAGTGGCGCAACTCGTATTTCAACTTACCACGCCACTCGCGCACGTGAGAGATAGAGAGATGTGGAGAGAGAGAGAATAAAGCTGTTCAAATCACGCTTTCCCACTCAACTTACGTACACAGATAGAGATGGAGAGATCAGTGTGTATCAGCGAGGTCCATTGCCGTCGGTTGAGACTGCATACAGCGGTTTTAAAACAGTGCCTCTCTCTCGTGCACTTTCTCTAGATTTTTTGCTTGTACTGTGACGGTGAGACATAGGCCCATGTGCGGCCAGCCGGCTACGTGCGTTGTGATGGTGATTGACAGTAATATGAGAGACCGTGGTGGAATGGATGCCTCCACTCTGACGTATCTTTTTGTATGAAACATGAAAAGAGGCGGACCGAGAGTCTTCGCTAGAGTGGGAGTTGGTGATCAAAAGGACGTTTGTCAGCACAGCGCGTGTGTAAAAATCGGCGCCGGTTGCATCACCGATGAGGCATATATGGAGGTCAAGTAAATTCAGAGGGAGAAATGCTTAGGAAATGCACATGCAAATGGTTCAGACATCCTTAATCAAAAGGCAGCATCTCTTCCCCTGATAAAGTACCTATCCCCAGAGTGCAAAAGGTAGGACAAAACAGGAACACAATTTATTTAAAACCCACAAATCCATGACTTTTTTTGGTCCACGGGATTCACCTTTTTGAAACCAACATTTTCATGTGCACTTCTAAAATATGTGATGATTATAAATTATGAAGTAGACATAACTTAACTCATTCAGTGCCAAAGATGCATTTTTGTGAATAGTACCAAGTTTCATTGTAGATGGGGTGTTGTACCCCTATCTAACTGCCAGAGCGCGCTAGACGTCACCTCTGGGGCCTATGCTATGAAGGGAGCGTGTAGCGGTGGTGTATACTGCCACCTAGCGGCCACTGTCGGCACCACACTCGCAGTTACCCAAAATCTTGTGAGAAATTGGCCATTTTCAGTGATACCCACTCCTGTTTAAGAGGCTATAACTGAAGAATGGAAACAGATTTTTTTTATAAGTCTGAAGTTTCCTTTTAGTATGTGTATTGTTGACAAAGACACAGATCTTAATTTTTCTATGGGTCTTGAAAAAACACTAGCATGTTAATAAACCCTGGCACTGGGTGAGTTAATGGCTGTTGTTGGCTATTCAGAATTACAAATAATGTCAATAACAGATCATTTATGACCCAAAATATCATAATTCATTTGTGATTAATGATTGGGAATAATGATGTATTTTTAGGGGCCAAGCAGCGAAGGCACCTTATGTGTTTGTTAGTTTCTTATTATTATACTCCGAATGGATTCCTATGGCAGCCCATAGAACCCTATAAAGGAAAATGCTGAATGCATTCTAGTCAGTCTCAGCATTGCCCACAGCAATTTCCAGGTCTCCAGCCCCAACTCTTTTTCTTCTGGCGACTCTAGAGGGTCGGGGCACACTCAACGACACGCCAGCCCCAACTCTATAGCGCCACCAATGGGCCAAAGTTGCAGATAATTCCACATACGTTTCTGCCTGTAACTTCCAAACCGTCTGGCCGCTTTTCAAAAACTCTGGATATCTCTGGATTCCTTAGATCAAGCCAAATTCAACACACTACATGACATCAATCCCTGCGATTTGGAATTTTGTGCAAATCACTTAAAATGCTACTCCTCTCTCAAATTTTGAGAAATCACTCTGAAACGTGGTATATAGCATCTATGGGCCGTGCCTCACAAAACTCTTGAACCAAATTTTGATATCTTCGATCGTTCAGCCGTGAGAGCCGTTGGGAGAATCCTGCCTCCTGATTGGCTGGGGGAATCTTGGCTCCTGATTGCCTGGGGGAATCCTGCCTCCTGATTGGCTGGAGGAATCCTGCCTTCTGATTGGCTGGATGAATCCTGCCTCCTGATTGGCTGGGGGAATGCTGCCTCCTGATTGGCTTGGGGGAATCCTGCTTCCTAATTGGCTGGGGGAATCCTGCCTCCTGATTGGCTGGAGGAGTCCTGCCTCCTGATTGGCTGGAGGAATCCTGCCTCCTGATTGGCTGGGGAATCAAGCCTCCTGATTGGCTGGGGGAATCGAGCCTCCTGATTGGCTGGGGAATCCTGTTTGGGACCCGACATTCCTAACATTCCTTTGGGACCCCTGTGTGGCCCCGTATTGCTGCATGCAGCTATATTGTAAGATGATTTTGTAAGATCTGTAATTGCGAATATTTTATTAATATGTACCACTAAAATCGCTAGTAGTTATCAATTGTCACACATGGCAACCTAAGCTGCCACCTAGTGGCACAGCCTTGGCCTTGCACTCCCCGCTTGTGAACGTTACAACATTTTGTGCTCTTTTTGTGCATGTGACAGAAGGAAAGCGCCCTTTACAGTAGTTTCTACTCCCAGCCGAGTGTCACGTCACCCCGGGGACGTTGTAGAGGTAGAGGGGTCCTCATTAGGGCTGGGAAGAAAAAAATACTTTCTCTCTGTCTTCACTGTGTATCTGGCAACACGCCTCCCAGCGGACGCAGCTTAGAACCAGACAATTTAAGCAGGCCATAATGTGACACCGATACTATAAATAGAGGCACATCTATTGGTGCAGTTCACAAGGCACAATATCATTGATACATGATTGGTAATGAAGTTAGCAGAATATATCCACATAATCCACTGTTTTATCTCACCATGTCCATATAAATCACTGTATTAGCACACAGTGCAGGAGCAGAGATATTACATAACTAGAAGCACTGAGAGATTGCAAACCTGTGCCAAACCCATAAACCTAACCCCTAAACCTAAACCCTAAACTTAGACTAACCTAAAATTAAAAAAACAAACAAAGAAAAGTGCAATTTTCAGGTTGAAAAAAATATGCAAAGAAGTGCTTGCGGGACTCGGGACGTTGGCATAAAAGTCGACTACGCTATCGCTGCGCCATACAAGCAGATGCAAAGATGTGGAGCAGACAACTTTAAGTTGCTGCCGATGGCACGTCCACCATATTTTAATTCCGAAACATCCCGAACGCCATCAGAAACATTCGGAATGGCACCGCCGGTCAAAATTGCAGAGCAATGTTACTTATAGGCTACAGAAATGCACCACAACTGAATCACTTCTTTCTTTTGTCTTTTCCAACAACTCTGGAAAAATTCATCCAGATCCTTGCTCAACTTTGTCGAGGGGACAAACCAACGCGGGTGAAAACATAAACTGCTCCGCGGGCTCCGCCCCGGCACAGGTAATTGAAACCACACATAAAGTGCCAGTGCATGAATATAAATTTGAACATAACTGCATGTAGGGCTGTTGCGCGGTGACGTCACAGCTTGGCGGCAGCAGACATCATGGCAGTATCATCGCTGTCAGACAAACAGGTAGAGCGATATGAGCGTAACATGGTCATTTTGAATGTCTTCTATTATTGATTTATCAATGCGGTAATATGCTGTCAATCACCAGCAGATGGCAGCCTAACTACGTCCATTGTATTGGGCTCTGTGGACATGAAGTGGTACCACTTAACTGTATGTATACGTATACTTCACTGTACGTAACCCTATTACATGATGCTAATCATGATACTGCTATGTGCGAGCATAGCATTCAAAGAAGTCTCGCGGGAGTTCGGCGAGACTTGGAGGGAGTTCCCACGCGCCCGCCATTTTCCCAGCAGTCTTGAAGTACATTATTGCTCAGCTGCGTTAGTTAAGCGAACGACCAACGCGGCTAGCGATCAGTCGATTGCAAAACTGCGACGCAGTTATTCATCGCGTTGGACGGGTGGGTGAACAACGCGCCACACAGTCCTGTGTCTGGCGATCTCCCACCAGCCACCCCGCCACACCAGCCCTGTGCTAACGGCGCTCCCATTGGACGCTACCATCGGACGCCGCCACCTGGAAGACGCCATTGGAGGTGAGCCAAACATGCGACCCCCGAACCTCTCTCGCATAGATCCTTGACTTGTTACGCGGTGTGCTAATTATTCCACCTCCCAGCCATCCTGTACAATCAAAGAGCGCACATGTAACAATATACCAATAGACTCCATATATGATGTCTATTGGTATATTTAAGCCTAGTCAAGCTTGTTGGGGCTCAGCTCGCTGGACGAAACCAACCAATTCCCGGCAAAGTCCACCACAACAGTAGGAAAACCAACAAGACGGGAAAAACAAATCAAAGACATTTGAATGCAATGTACATAAATGTACATTTTCTCAGCTTTCTTTCAGAAGTCTGACTAATTTTGACATTAATGTGACTGTAAAATGAAGTGGGTGAGTGGAATTAATTATCTGACAGACAAATGTTTGTCTAGGCCACCCAGCTTACCCACATGCACGCCCACACACACACACACATACACACGCACTCACTTGCTGGGGGCTACAGTGAAAGGTCGTCTATAAAATATGCATGTTGCATTAGATTACAATAGTGCATAAGTACATGTGTGGACTTGTGAGACCTTTGTGTTTTAGTTAAACAGGCACACAGACAGATACAGGCATCGGGACAGAAACACAGAGATAGACAAGAGTGTGAGTCAGACAGACAGACCAGACAGACAGACAGAGAATGAGTGACCAGTCGTGTGAGTAACTGCATCGCGTCGTTACTCAATGACGTAATTATTAATTTTCACGCGGCACCGTGCAGTATCTCCCATCGCCACAAGGGGGCAATGTAGCTCTGCACATAGATTGTACATAGAACCTGTACTTGAAACTCGCAACTTGTGGTCCAAATATTATTTATTTATTCATTGTCAACTCGAAAGTCTAAGGTTCGGAATCAGAATAGGATTGTATTGCCATTGTCAATGATAGTTTTCACATACAGTAAGTGTGAATATATAATTAATTAATGAATTAATTCGTAATAGTCTGCGCATAATAAGCAACACTAGAAATTGAGAATCAGGCCAGTCGTCGCCTTATGCCTATTTATAGCGTCCATGTTCGGTTGAATAACCACTATAGAATTACTACTTGTTTATCGTAATTTAAAAGAAAAAGTGATTTGCACAAAATTCCTGTTATTTACAAGGGAATCCTGTTATTTACAAGTTGGACAATGACTTTGTAATTAATTTCGTGATGCATACATTTTGTTCACCTGTTGAAGTGGACTGGTCTGTTTGAAGGGTTCATGTATAGAATTGACTAGCATCCAGTTTAGATTAGGCGACTTGTAACTTAAAAATGTCTTCTCTGGAAGAAAAGGCAATTTCTTACATGTTTTGCCCAAGACTGCCATATTTGTCACATGGCAATGTGGCGCTGCTGAGATGTATTCCAGCTATTTGACAGGCCAGCCATAGCCCTATCCATCACCCTTGGTTCCTAAAGGAGAGTCGTCCATGTGTGAAAAACCAAAAATGCTTCATCGTCCCTATTGCTAGTACCCTGATACCACCTTCAGATCTTAAACGCTACACCAATTCCATTCATACAAGTCAGAAATTGTCTGCTCACTTAAAAATGGGAAATACCATATTTTCATTACCTGCGCCGGGGCATAGCTGCAAAACAGGTTATGTTTTTAGCCGCGTTGGTTTGTCCCCTCGATAACTGAAAAAGTTGGGCACGCTGGGAAATGTAGTTGGCATGGTCGCCGGTGGCGTCAATCGCGCTACTCTACAACACTTGCATTGATAATGGGTTGCCACACTTACTGCTAGCACTAACAGTACTATGTTTTTGTACCACGACGGCACAGGTTTGGTCACATGATGGACACGAGCTGCGAGCGTCTTCCGCGGACCGCCCAGCATCGCCACGCCAAGGCAGATCGTCTGCGGAGGTCCCAGCGCCCCCAGGGGCTACGCATCAGCGATCATCAGTCCGCCTCCTCTTAAAGCAGCGTCCGACCCCAGAAGGACGCAGCCCCAAAGTCTTGGTCCAGGCGACATAGCCTGACTAAGCACGTCACACCACGATTCAATACCTAGATGAAGTTTCCATGGATTACTGTACAAACGCTGGAGTTTAACTCAATCTGGGTGCTGTCTGTCCCTTCCGCAGTCTGACCCCCAGGAACCTGATTCCCCCCCGGTGGACCTCAATACCGAGATGAGTACCATGTCAGAGGATGAAGAAATGGACTGTGTTTAGATAGGTGTTGTTAATATGTACCACAACCTCTAACGGGTAATTCACTCGATTATAAAGAGTAATATAAATATTATTGAGGTTTGCTGCATACAATAAAGGGTTTCTTTACCCTCCCTTGTTTCTACTCTCTGGCTTATTATTCAATTAGATCAATAACTTGTGACACATGGGGCCAAATTGTGCTAAAAAAAAAAAAAAAAAAAGCATCGCTGCACACACGGAAGCAAGATAGGTCTGTATGGATTTGGCTTCAGCAAAGAACGTAATTCACTATTC
This sequence comes from Bregmaceros cantori, assembly GCA_900302395.1. Classification (NCBI taxonomy): domain Eukaryota; kingdom Metazoa; phylum Chordata; class Actinopteri; order Gadiformes; family Bregmacerotidae; genus Bregmaceros; species Bregmaceros cantori. The sequence continues at coordinate 4,916 of OMKY01214135.1, read as the reverse complement.
ATTTTCAGCAGCATTTTCCTGCAACTTTGTTGTTTGAAATTGTGATCCAATCCATCGCTAGGCAACTACAATGACCAGTGCGAACATTGGAACCTCCTAAAAGCAGCACTGCTCTAAAGATAGTGTAAGCCAAAGGGTGTGTTTGACCACCTCTCTTTGTATTTATCTCCCTCTCCCGCTGTTTGAGCCTCTTTGAAAGAAGAGAAAATGTTGGACTGCAGCTACACTCATGTACATAATTTAACACTTCCCCGTTCAATAGGGCCGTTGCACAGTCACGGCATGGCGGCGGCAGACGTTATGATGGTATCATTGCGGTCAGAGGTCACCAGGCAGCGAGCAATATTTGCGTGGCATTGTCCGTTTAAAAGTCTTCGATTATTGATTTATCCATGATAATATGCTATCAATCGCTAACAGATGGCAGCCTAACTACGTCATTGCATTTGCTCCTATATAATAGCCATGAAGTGGTAAGATATACCATTTAACCGTACCCATACGTATACCTGACTGTAAGTGATACCAGATAAATGTCTGTATGCAACAGCCCTATTAGAACACTGCAAGCTTCTAACAAGCTGATGTAGAGCTTGGGAGCTGAGAACATTAAATTGCTATCGTTCAGTCAGATTTTTACATGGAAACGTCTCATTGACCACCCCGTGCACTAACCACTTAAGGAACTTTCCATTCATCTATCTGTAGGTGTTGGTGAATAAGTGCTATTATGTTGCTTGGTGCAGACACGGGAGTCGCGGCCACGCGGCGTGACATCACTACGGCAATCGTTCACCCGTTATATATATCAATAATAACGAAGTATGACTATTATGTTACTTACAGAAACGCACCAAAATTCAATCACTTCTTTCTTTCGTCATTTCCAACAACTCTTTCGTCATTTCCAACAACTCTTTTTCAATTATCCAGGGGACAAACCAACGCAACCAAAAACATAACCTGCTCTGCGGCTCCGCCCCGGAAGCTAAAGGAGCTAACTACTAAAGATTAGGATGCACCAACCTACCTTCAATGTGTCTTAGAGGGGATCCAGTTCATTCTAAAGTCATCTACCGTTGGCCGAGAGGAGGAAGCTAACTTCAAAATCTCCTCGCGAGGATAGACATACAGCTTTCATAAGTGCTCCATAAAGGCTTATTCTGCACAACTAGGAGCATTAAATTTTGTGTATGAGCTTCGGGGATGGGAGCCTTCCCCTGCAGATGCAATATTTAACAGTGGCAGTGGGTGGTGCGAGCAGGGGCGCTGCGCTGTATGTGTGCCAGAGATGGTGGGGTAATAGCCATATTCGTTTTAGCTGATGGCTTGCAGCAGTGGCCACCTGTTCATGGGGCTGTGCGCTCTCCCTTTATACTCTGTTCTCCTGTCTCATATTCTGCATCGTTCTGCTTTCATATCTGGCCCCATATGAATATTTCGAGAGTGTAGCCACATATTGTGTGTTCCTATCGTGACCTGCTGAATCCCACGGTGCGTGCGCCTATGTCTATCAATTTTCCAGCTGCCAATGGTTCAGGACACCGCGGCATCACAAATCAGTGTCTTGATGGAACATTTCACTGCAATCACAGCCTGCTTAAAAGAACAATTCCCTCTTGTCCAATGGAGTGTAGAAACAACACTTTTTGGGCATAGGAGGGCAGCAATGGCGGATTAAGAAAGATTTTCCTGGCATCCGTCAATTTAAAAAAGCGACCATGCGATTTCTTCCTGCTCCTGCTTTTGTAGTCATGCCCCCCAAGCCACAGTTGCTGCCAATAATCATCAGTGGAGCAATCATGCACGGATGACGAACGGAAGCTAACGCTAGGTTTTCATTGCAGAGCATTTTTTCAACCGCACGTATACGGTACATATACGTACCGTATACGTGAGCAAAACAAATGTGTTGTCCCCGTTGTAGCATGCTCCATTGCACTGAAATACGTGCGGTAGACGCACCGTCCGTATACAGAAAACACACACAAAACTAGAAGCACTCTGAGAGTGCAAACCTGCACGAAGGCGTGATCTATACGAAATTTTATCCCGATCCGTGCTTAACTTTTTCAGTTATCCTGCTGGAAGACAAGACAAACCAACGTGACGAAAACAACCTGCTCGGCACAGGTAATAAAGAGAAGAACAGTAACGCCACCACAATGTTAACAGTTTTTTCATTCACATTTATTTTTCAAATCTCTCTACAAAGGCTTAGGGATTTTGTGTTTAGTTTCTGGGAGATGAGGTGGTTCTGAAAAAAAAAAAGTATGGTAATGACTTTTTTATCCATGGTTATTTGAAGCGTAGAAAATTGCCTATTATGCTGGGTGTACACTGTGCGTTTTTTTTTTTTTTTTTTTTTCATTCTTGTCAAAAGCTGCTCGTGCTGCCCAGTAGCTCAGTCGGTTGGGCAGTGCACTGGAGGGCACGTATGTGCCTTAATGGCGCGGTGAGTCGGTGGTTCGAATCCCACCACTGACGTATTTCCCGCATGTCTTCCCCCCATCTTCACCTGTTTCCACTAACCCTAACAAATAAAGCTTGGGAAAACAGCCTGAATGGGGCTGGAATTTTTTTTTTTTTTAAAGTATCAAACTTTTCCCATTACAAATATATTTTGGTAATTTTGGAGGACTTCTACAGGTGTATGAATGTACGATGACAAATTCATTCATTTGTTTAATAAATAACAACATAGGATCTGTAGTTCCGCAGTCCAAACGCAGCATAGACGGGCCGGGTGAAGTTTGTGTGGAAGGTGTAAATGTGTCCCAAGCGCGGCGTCACATGATAGAAGGACAGAGTTCCCCGGTGCCGGTTGAAGTACACGGCCATTTTCCTGGGACCGTACGCCCGCCCGAGGTACGTTGAGCGCCCGTCGTGCCGGGCGGTGAAGCCGTCGTCGTCGCAGCAGAGACACCAGGACTTCCTGTTCCCCAGGCGGCCGTCGTGTTGCCCCAGGCCGGTGATGGCCTTGTAGGCCACTCCGAGGTCCACGCCTCCCCTCCACTCCACCTCCCACCAGCAGCGGGGAGGGAGGGGCTCCTGGCACAGCACCTGCTCCCAGTGGATGAACCTCTCGGGGTGTTCCGTGTACTTCTGACCTCTCCTCAGCCAGGTCGCCTTGCAGCGGTCGGCGCTCAGCAGCAGTCTGTTGTTAGCTGTGTTGGGGTCCAGGCTGAGGCGACACTTCAGGTAAACGTCTGGAGGAGGAGAAGGACAGTTTGAGACATTTGCAAGTTAGAAGCAGACACAGTGTAATGACAATAATAACAACTAGAAGCACTCAAGAGATTGCAAACCCGCGCCGTAGTGGTACAAAAACATAGTACTGTTAGTGCTAGCAGTATGTGTTTAGTGCCAGCAGTATGGGTGGCAACCCATTATCAATGCAAGTGTTCGTAGAGCAGCGCCATTGCAATTGACGCCACCGGTGAACATGCCAACTACATTTCCCAGCGTCCCCTGGGCCCAGAAGTCTAGTCATGTGCAATCACAGCAATCTATCGGTAAGTTGATGATCAAGTATGATTATGTATGATTATGTTACTTATCTCAAATGATTGGTGAGTGCATGAATGTTGGTGATCTTGGGGCTTGTTCAACTGAGTAAGTAAATACTGCACTAAGAAAGCAGTCCAGGCCATTCATAGATGTTCACAGTTTGGATTGACTGCCTCCGTTTTTACCTACTCACTATGAGGCGCTACAGTTTTCTTAGGCCATAGAGTTTGAGAGATCTGATTTTAGATTGGTATTCATCATGAAATCTGTTCTCACCGTCGATGCACTCGGATTGTTCGTCGCACTCGGATTGTTCGTCGCTCCCGGATTCTTCGTCTTGTTCCTCCATTTTAGAACGTGGAGTAACTTCATACTTGACAGCAGGTTGCTCAGCAGCAGGTTGTTCAGCAGCAGGTTGCTCAGCAGCATCTTTTCTTAGGGACATTTTGAAGCGCCTGACCAGCTCTGACAACACGATGTTGGCGCACAGCTCCAGTTTGCTTTCAAAGCACTGATTGCACACAGGACATTTGCAGTGAAACTCCGCGGCATACTGCCCCCCCCACAAGGTGTCAATGCAACATTTACAGAAGGTGTGCCCGCACGGAGTGGTGGCGGGGCTCTGCAGGGTGTCCAGACATATGGGACACATGGTGTCCTCCTCAGACCAAGAGATGCTGACAGATGCCATCTGTGTAAAGAGCAGGAAAAGTTTCTTTTAAAAGGAAATCACTAAATCATTTCCAGTTACGAGTTACTGAAAAAATTATAACATAATACGGTATGACCACGTTAAAAGTGGTGTGAGGGGTTTCTTTCAAATTGATTGCCCGTACACCCGAGGCATCATTTTGTGCATCTAATTTCCAATCAAATGGTGTTATGTGTCATATTAACTCTTTCAGCGGCAACCGTTTTAAAATGTGTACTTGTAGAGGTATGTGTGTTAAGGAAGGACACAGCCTCTATCATAAAACCTCTTTATTCAAAGAGAGTCAAAACAGAATGAGGAGGGAACAATGAATGCCCTCGTGTCTGGTAGACAGCAGAGGGGAGTGTCGATGACATCACAATGAGACACAAAGACAGTTACACCAGTCCAAATATGGGCATGAATGTGCTGGTCATAGAATCTCACAGTGTCCACGTGGGTATGAAATTTCCCCAAGAAATGCCAACCGCTACATGGCTCCCCCGAAATTTAATAAACACGTCAATACACATCAAAGGAATCCTGTCCGCCGGCAGTGCCAATGGAAGTCCATTGAGCCGAGGCGCGGAATATTGTCCGCCGGCAGTGCCAACGGTAGTCCATTGAGCCGAGGCGCGGAATATTGTCCGCCGTCAGTGCCAGACGGTAGTCCATTGAGCCGAGGCGCGGAATATTGTCCGCCGGCAGTGCCAAC
>OMKY01214134.1:0-12176 GCA_900302395.1 Bregmaceros cantori | reverse complement strand
TTGTTATTATTATTATTATTACCTGCAGTAGGCTATGAGATACCAGATGGCTCCGAAGAACAGCCAGGTGACAGCATAGGCCATGACGAAGACAAAGAGAGAACATCGCCAGTTGAGGTCCACCAGTGTCGTGAAGATGTCCATCAAGTAGCGGTACGTCTCCCGCACGTTTCCGTGCTGCACGTTGCAACGGCCATTCTTCTCCACATAGCGTTGGCGCTTACGCCGGCGACCTGCGCAGAAGAGGGTCTCTATGAGCTAAAAGCTAAACTTTTAATTTGAAGAGGGCTCCATATTCCTCAGGTTAAAATGTGTGCACTGTGGTGCTGTGCTCTCAGAGAGCAACAGATATCATTGATGGATAAAAGAAGCAATAGAGATTAGGAAGCGTGACAAGGACTCCATCAACAGAGCAGAGGGATCGTACACTCTCTCTCGCGTCCGGGATTCGATCCTGCAACGCCCCCCGCATGGGGGTGGGCGGAGTCGGGCTGGCGGGAACGTCGGCTGGAGCACGCCCACAAGGAAGTGATATAGCTACGGCGTCACCATAACAACAGGACGCCAACTCCATGACGAAGGCTGCAGCACCGCAGCCGAAACTGTCGAGGTATTTAAAAAAACTTTTATCTGTCTTGAATAAGAAACTAATATAATTTTATGCCTGTGACTTAGTTCACTGGTAGGGCAGCGTCACAAGTTGTGCCCTCCCTCCTCCCCTCGCTAACATTGCTGCATGTCTTCCCGTGATTTCTCTTGTCCCCACCAAAACAAGCCTCATCCACAAGATTTTTATGCCAAAAAAGAAGAGCTTAATTAGCAAAAATAATTTGAAAATCACGGTGGCAGAGTGGTTATAGAGTGCAACCATAGGTCAAACAGTGCCGCGGGTTCTTATGCGCTCTCGGGCTTCTGTCTCCCCCGACTCTTCATCCCAGTTTCCGATTTAACCCTGTCACTATCTCTCCCAATAAAGAATGAAAAACAGTGCTTGCGGCTAAAAAATAACTTAAAAAGTAATAATAATTATTAAACATGTAAACTGTGGTAATGTCAACGAGGCATGTATGAATGAACAGGTTTTTTCATGCTTTTATCATATTTAAGTTACCTGTGGTACAATGCATGACATGGAAACATGTATGTGTTAGTTGTGCAAATTGAAATTGAATTTAGAATAAGAAATAGAATAACAAAAAAAATCACTTGATTTTGTCAGTCTTTGTGGCTATCTGTATATGGAACAATCTGAGAGTCTGACTGCAATACTTACCCCAGCCAAAGCGTTTTCTTTCGTTTTCCACTGGCGCTCTCTTCTTGGTTGGCTGTCGATTGGCTGCATTAGCTTCGCGCTCTGCTAGTTTGGACTGGAAGGATCTGGCTCCGGGCAATGGATCCTTTATGGAGACAAGGAGAATATTTAATATACAACTGGGCAAAGCTTTAAAGGAATCCATGTTCTACGACACTCATCCCCTGAAGCTGAAAAACAAGAGAGTACACGGCAATAGCAACTGGGATGTGGCTGTTCAAGGCCAAGTCGAGAGACAAAAAAGCCTTTGGCGGCACAGTGGCGCAGGTGGTTAGCATTGCTGCCTCACAGCTAGAAGGTCCTGGGCTTGAATCCCAACCCGGACAGGTTCTTTCTGTGTGGAGTTTATGTTCTCCACGTGTCTGCGTGGGTTTCTTCCGGTTTCCCCCACCACCAAAAACATGTTCTCGTTAACCTGCTCCAGTCAGTGCTCCTGGAGTTGGCCTACGGGCACTGCAACACGGCTGCCCACCGCTCCTCTGGGATGGGTTAAATGCGGAGGAAGAATTTCACTTATCTCTAAAACTTTCAGAAAAACATGATGTTGAGAAAGAAATATCTACAATAGTGAATTAAATTATAACTATTATAGCTGCGGGAGAACACGGCGCGGCGATCGTTCACGGTTCACCCATTAATATCAAATCAAACTTTATTTATATAGCACTTTTCATGCAGAGCAGTGTTACTTATAGGCTGCAGAAATGCACCAAATTTGAATCACTTCTTTCTTTCGTCATTTACAAATCTGGAAAATTTCATCCAGATCCGTGCTCAACTTTTTCAGTTATCGACGGGACAAACCAATGCGGGTGAAAACATAATCCTACGTAATAATAACGTGAGGTTCAATCGCAGAGAGTTATTGACACTGCTGCTCCATGACATTCACAGAGGCACAGTACCTGAAGACCACCTATAGTGTTCTGTGCCTGGGGGGAAATAGACCAATATAAGAATATGTGTGATTGCTACTGCTATGCCACTGATAACGGGAAAATGCGATGGAAGCATTAGCAAAACCTAGGCATAATGTAGAGTAAGGCATTCTGCAGGAATTGTGACATCACCGGAGCATGGTATAGGGTGTTTTTGTCAAGCAGGCAAGTAACAAAGTACAAATACTCAAGTACTGTACTTAAGTAGTTTTTTCATGTATCTGTACTTTTAGAAGTACTTTTTTCTCTGATAACTTTTTACATGTACTGAGTAGATTTTTAACAGAAATATCTGTACTTCTACTCCTTACTTTTCCCATAACAGGTTTGTTACATTTTTTTGCACACCGATGGTAGGTGGTAGGGATATGTAATAGTGTGAATGAGCCAGTAGGGGATGGTAATGCCGGCAGTGAGATTTGTGAACCTTAAGTGAAGTAAGTTAGGCTAGGTTTTTAACAATTTATTCAAACATTGTAAAACTAGCAGTGAAAAAGTGAATTTTATATACAATTACATTTATGTACTTTGTACTTTATAATTTCAAAAATACTTTTGAGTACATTTCAGAGCCTGTACTTTTTACTTTCAAAAATACTTTTTGAGGATGTTTCAGAGCCTGTACTTTTTACACTACTCGAGTACATATTTGGATCAGTACTTTGTAATCTTACTCGAGTTGTTTTTTCACAAATTTATTTTACTCTTACTCAAGTAAGAAATTTGGGTACTTTTGCCATCTCTGGCTGTGTCCGAAATCGCTCCCCACCAACTACTCCCTTCCCCCCATATAGTGCGCTCAGTTATAGTGCACTCAACAGCAGCAGCCGAGATTTCGGACACTACAGTTGGTGCCGTCAAAATTATTATAAAATATAATTATAAAAAATATAATTATAAAATTCAAAAATCATCAGAAAAAGTCAAAAGTACTTACATTCATGACAATTTAACGCGGTCGGTCGCTATTCACTCCCGCCGTGACATGTTTTTCGTCATAACCACGAAGGCAGAATAAGAATTATTTCATGTGTTGCATGTCGTGGAGAAGAACTACTTGAACATTTTTTTTCTTAAAATACTGTAATATACACTAGAACCACTACTAGGAAACGATGTAATGCTGGTCATTTCAATGGACGCCAGCGTGCATGTGTGGGACAAAGCCCGAGAAAGAGAGAATCTCTGCCCCCAAATGCGCCCAGAGGCCGTCGTATGCAAAGGGACACACATTACATGAACACATTTACATGACAAATTACCGATAATATTTGTCATGGCTATTCCCCACGCACTGATGGAGGGAAATTATAATCACCAGTGTATTATCTTCCTGGTCATTTCTCAATATGTCCAATTTGTGTGTCATTAGATATCCTTCATTAAGGTAGGGTAGATAACTTCATGCCCCGCTACAGATTTATGGTCTTGCAATGGGGAACGAGATTGTGACATCAGGCGAGGAAGCCTGATGCCATTTCAGGTGGAATGCCGCTACGCTTCAGCCTCCTGGCAGAGCTTGTGACACGTGGGAATCGCCTCGTGTGAGCGTGCACACACACACACACGTGTGTGTTTTTGTGTGTGTGTGCGGCGAGATTTGCGAGGTCTCTGTAACGAGGGTGAACTTGAACGGACCATTTCTACCACCTATCTACTTTTTGTTCGTTCATGTTTAAATTGAGGTGTGTATCAACAGTGCACATTTGATGCACTGTGTCAACCTTCTGTCGTCGAATGCTCAGATGCGCGATTGCACGTATACTTGTGCAGGTGCGCGCAGCCGCACCAGTTGGCATGCGAGTGGAGGAGGCCGCTCCTACTACGTATAATGAGCTCCTCCCAAGGACGCATCGCATTGGTTTTGGAAGCAGACTCGAATGTGATCGCTTGTCCTTAATATGCACATGATGTCATGGCTTGGTGGCAGCAGACATTTCGGTGGTATCACATACAGTGAAGTAAAGTACGGTTAAGTGGTATACCTCATCACGTCATGTCCATTATATAGGGGCAAATGTATTATAGGGCAAAGGGGCGTAGTTAGGCTACCATCTGCTCGCAATTGTTAGCATATTACCATGGTTACATCAATAATAGAGTACTTTTAAATGGACAATGTTATACAAATATCGCATTCTGCCTAATCGTATGATACCGCCATAATGCCTGCTACCGCCAATTGTGACATCACCATGCAACAGCCCTAATAAGGGAATACACCCGACAACACTGACCTTGTCTCCAGATTCTTTGATAGGTTCCTGTGTGGAGGGCAGCGGGCTGCGGTCCATTGCAGTGTTCTCTGAGGTAACGACATGGTCCTCGGTGCTCTTGATGGCGTGCGGCTCGTAGCGGTCGACTCCATCACCGTTGACATCTCCCCCTCCGCCCCCCTCGTCCACGGGTAGGAAGAGAGACTCGGGTGGAGCGTGGAAGACTGAGTTCTCCAAAGCCATGGTGTGTGTACGTGTGTGTGTGTGTGTGTGTGTGAGTGAGTGCAGGTGTGTATGTATGAATGCGGTTATTTCACTTTATTCATGTGGGGGGAGTGTGATGTATTGTCAGCCAGAGAGTCGCCCCCTCGTCTGCTTCCCAGAAACAGAATTGTGTGTGTCTGTGTGTGTGTCTGTGTGTTATATGCGTGTGCTTGTCCTTGCCTTTGTGTATTTGTGTCCCTATCCGTCTTTCTGTCTCTGTGCGGGGTAACTCCCAGTGTGTGACGTGACTTACGGCCAGGGATGCTGGTTCCTGGAACATTTCGACAAAGGTGACACGCAGGTGTTAACGTTCATTTGGTCCTTAAGCCGGCACCTTAATGACAATTGATTTTCGCGCTGCGGAGGAAATTGCACACGAAACACGCCGAATGTGCTGCACAGCGGAAAGGTCACAATAAAAGGAAAAACATGCAATATATATGACTGGAACATGCGTAAAGATGCAGAGTACACCCACAAAAACAGTTGTGACGTGTAATATGTATATAATTGCAATAAGAATGCTTGTGCATGGACGAGTATGGATTTCCGGTGCAATAACAAAACTTAGTTGACTATTTTATGAAACTGAGGTGACGACAGCAACTGATTGATCTTTGGTCAGGCAGTAATGTAGGAATGAATGTATATTCTTTGCTTTGAGGAACACAACTGATTGTCATGTTGTGAGGCAAAATAATACTTTAAACGTTACACGTAATAAAAGTAAAAGTAATAAAAGAATATACTTTTGGTATCTTGATGAAACGTTCTGTGAGATAACAAAACAATGCACAAAATGTCATCGCACCCCTAACAGATAGGATGGATTGCCCTAATGTGGGCCCCTACCTACGTTCCAGTGGCTCTGGCTCCTCCCTAAATGAATGAATGGGTTGGTCATTGGTAAGGTAATGTGTCTAACGTTAAGTTCATTTCAGTGCCCTACATTATCCAACTGACTGTCCCACATTAGGATCTAGGAATCTTCAAAAAATGACCCAATCCACCTGTACATACAGACTACTATACTGATATAGACAGTTGTACTGTGGTTCAGAAACATGTCTTTTTATGTTAGCTTCTGCCAACTGCAAAGGAAGGATCTGCAAAGCTGCACTGACTTGACAAAAGGGGGTTAGGGCATGCACTCTGAGCTAATAGCCCTCGAAAGTGCCACAGTTGTATATATCCTCTCCCCACTGTTATGTAACAGCACGGCTTGGAATAAGCTTAAAGCAAGTGTCGGTGCCGCTAGCTGATGAACTACGAATTAGCTGATGAACTACTAGCTGATGAACTACGAATTCATTCTATATTCCCCTCACGTAAGGCTGTGGTGCTTTGTGAAATAGCATGCATTTGTTTTTTTTGTTCAACCTCGAGAGGTAAGTGAGAAGTGGTGTTCGGCTCAGGTGAGAAGTGAGCGGAACACATTCACACACCCACATGCACAACTGCCCATTCAGATGGACACAGTTAGTTAAATTTTTACTAACTGTTATAAATGCTTTGTAACGGTATCTATTACATGTTTTGTAATGATATATACTAGTACTATAAAACATTTACAAACATTTGTTAATGTTTTGTTCATAATTAGTTACACAGTTTTTAGTAAGTTTTATAAATGCTTTGTGACGATATCTACAAATCGTTATAAATGCTGTATAATCATAACTAAGTGTTATAAATGCTTTGTCACAATATATACCAAGTGTTATATGACATTTTCAAACATGCTCTAATGTTTTGTTCATAATTAGTTCCATTTTTAGTAAGTTTTATAAATGCTTTGTAACGATATCTACTACGCTTTATAAATGCTGTATAATAATATCTACTAAGCGTTATAAATGCTTTGTCACAATATATACCATGTGTTATAAAACATTTTCAAACATGTTTTAGTAAGTTTTATAAATGTGTTGTAACGATATCCACTAAGTGTTATAAATGCTTCAAGAGCATCGATAAGGGACTGTTATTCGAAAGTGTTACCAGAAATAGTGAGGTGTTTGTGAAGATATGTCCACTGCGCCGAGCACTCAGCCTGCTGTGTCCACCCTTCAGATGTCTCGAATGGCATGATAAGCACACGGATCCCTCTCATGCTGGGGAATACTACTCACCCTTTTGCCCAAGGGGTCATTGAATGGATAAATCTCTGCATGATCATAACCATACTTATCTGTACTATGCTGAATGGAGCACTGAGGAATTAAATAATTCCCCGTACATGTTTTTATCCTTATGATTTAGGAACAGTCATCACATAAAATATACAAAAGTCCTCCTCTCCTCTTTTCCACCATGCATGTCTCGTTCCTGAGTAATAGAAAAACTCTTGGCCCCACCTGCCTAGCTTCAGGTTTCTGAGTGCAGAGCTTTCTTAGCTCCGAGACGAGTGTCACCAGCAACCTAGTGCCACTAGGCCCCAGAATCCGCCAATATGTATAGTGTAATAAGCTTGCTAGCATTAGCATAACATATACTGTGGGGCACAGCTATCATTGGAAATGGCAGGAATTACACCCATGGTGCCCTCCTTACAAGGGAGAGCCGCAGCATTCTCCAGTGTTCCCCCTCAACGATTATAGGCCTCTTTCCAACGATGAATCATTGCGATTTATATGTCCCGTGCAGTCCATGAACTTATATTGGAATGGGCAATATCGACAAAGAAAGGCAGGCAATGGATGGGATCTACAGACGAGTTCGGGGGGTACTTCCGGTTAAATTTGTACTCCGAACGTAACTTCCGCCTTCCGGTGCCATTTCTTTTGATGTGTTTTGGACTACTTTTCAACATTTGGGAACTCACACCTACTGTGTAGTAAAATGTACTAAAATGGATGGTGGTAACTTGTGATGTGCTATTCAACACCCAAATGCTCCCGTGCGGATTTGTAACCCACAAATGCATAATTTAATAATCGGTGCAACCCGTTCCATTTTTTCATTCTTTTTGGAATTACTAGTAGAAGCAGCCAGCCTATTGGTCCAGAAGAACATTTGGCCACTCGGTGAGTAAGTTCAAGTTTGGATTTTGACTGTATTTCATCAATATTTATGTAAAATGATGAACGAAGCAAGGGAGGTGATGTGTAACTGGTCACAGACCGACATCTAGTGGTCGGATTTTGAACTGGTGTGCGTTTTGTGCGTTTTTCCACGTACCGCCGGCCTCTACCAGACTTTATATACATACATACAGGCACCGGAAGTGACCAACAGAAGCGCGGAACAAAATTACTCCCCCCAGTGTTTTGCGCGTAAGCTCGTCTATGGTGCTGCAGCCATGTCTGAATTTCATTTCAGTCAAAATCACTTTGCTGTAGTCTTAGGCAGTCTGTTTTCAGGATATTGAGATTGAGAGCCACCATACAGCCATGATAAGAAATACATCTATGGTGGACTGCCTTATAATGTTGGACACTGCTTAATGTGGGAAAGCAATCCACCAGTGCCACAAGCCCACAACATCCACATTGAGCTTTATCGATGACTCACATATCCATTTAACAATAGTATAGGCTACAGATTATATGTTAAAAGCTACAACCAAAACATGCATATGCATGCAGTCCTAAAATAGACCACATAGATGAGATGACACTCACAGTCCAATGAGCCATCCAGTATAACAATCGTAAGGAAATCAAACAAATTAACTCCAGCATGAAATTGATACAAATTACAAACATAATTATCATCCGTCAATACTGGCCAATAACCATCCTCGCAACAATGCACTGCATGTATAATATAATGCAGTACGTCACCGGCAGGATATTACAATACACCATCTGGTCCTTTATTGATCGATAGTTATACAAGGATATAATTAGATGTAATTAGCATAATAGAGTGGATTGGTTTGTAACGTTATTACATAAACAAATTGTCGTGAGGTCAGATGGCGCGTCCACCATGTACGAGAATATAGAATAAAAGGCGCGCGCGCTCAATACGACGTGAATGTGAACTGTCTTGGCCACTGCTGCACGCACGCAGATACACAAATCCAAAAAGACCCTATAGGAACCGCGAGATAAAGATAGCATTAATCTTATGTGGGAGTGTGATGCGTGCATGTCAAAAGTTCTAAATGCGTAAAGAGTACATTTTATTCTGTTTTTCCATAATTTATTAAGTGCATCACACTGTTATGTTTACATAACAGTGTGCACGAGCGTATGAATAACCGATTTTAGTTAGCCCAAAACGGATCGTTTTTGGTAGATCATTTCGGATTTGAGTGTGGCTCAAGGAACCGCCGGGCCTTAAACTCACCTGTTCAGCCGTGAGACATCTTTGCCGCCAGCGTATCCTCCAGGCTCCGAGCACAACTGTCCCGGTCAGGATAACCCTCGGCTCCTTCACCGATGCGTCCTCAGAAGACAAGGAAAGATCAAGTGGGGCCCTCTACCGCAGAATCGAATTTAAAAAAAAAACGAAGTGCAGAACGCCGCGAGTGTATTTCGTGCTTAGGTCCCCAAAACAAAACACGTATATCTCAGTTGATCGACGATTAGTTCTGGTGATGCTTTACGTTCGGTGATGGGGTGAATGGCGGCGGCGGAGGTGGCAGCGGCAGGGCAGCAGCAGCAGCATCACTACCGTACCGTCGTCCCAATCCGATCTGCACTCCTCGACAGCTGCGCAGGTAGGACCGGAGGAGCGGACGCTGCTGCTGTCATCGACCCTGCCCCCAACAACACACGGCTACACGGCTAATCATGGATGGAAGGATGTGATCTGCGGCGGCGCGCACGCGTGGGCGCGCATGTGTGTGTCTGTGTGTGTGTGTGTGTAAACGCGTCTATTGTGTGTGTGTGTCTGTGTGTGTAAACGCGTGTATTGTGTGTGTGTGTGTGTGTGTAAAAGCGTGTATTGGAGATGAGAGCGGTAGAGGAGGGGGGGGAAAGCGATATAGATAGATACAAAGATAGAGGGGGAGTGGTAGAGAGAGAGAGACAGAGAGAGAGGTTGGGGGAAAGAGAGAGAAAGACATGTGGTGTGTGTGTGTGTGTGTGTGAGAGAGAGAGAGAGAGAGAGAGAGTTTCAGGACCACGCAAAATATCAATACGCCTCATCCCACTGGCTTTCTGTGTGCTTTCACAGCAGGTACCTCTTGTCTGATGATCACCCCGCACTGATTTTTTGATGGCACAATTCAAATGTGAACTGATTTTGGTCTCAGGATAGAGCTTTGCTTGTACCCAAGTTTCATTGCCATTGATTACTTTAGGATTGGAGCCAGAGCCACTGGAGCTTAGGTGTCCCACATTAGGCAGTGGCCCACATTAGGGCAATCGACCCTATTTATTTTCATGTATTTCCAATCTATAGAGCTAAAAATAAGGGTATATCATTACAGTTTATGTGAAGGTTTTCTCTATGCAACCCATAGACTGTATATAAATATGGACGTCACGGTAGAGCCCGTGGTTGAAGCTTACTTCCTCATTGGTTTTCGTCTCATGTGGGCGGGTCTGGACTCAGAAAAAAGCAGCCTGTTTTAACGCATTTAATGTGTGGACCAATCGTTATCGTTAGCTCTGGGCAGTGGGTACAGTGACTGGAATCCGTCCCTCCTGCAATCTTTGTAAGTACATGTAAGTACAGGCTATATTTTTGCCCTGTATGGAGGGGCTTGTGTAGGGAACTATGCCTAATGACGTCATAATATTGCTACGAATAACCAAGCTAGTCTTGCCGGCATCCCCGACTGCATTACATTACACTGCCCATTAGCACATGCTAACGGGCAGGGCCCGCAGGATAGTGCGGTGATTTACTAGGCCTCACTGTAATGTGCCCTGCAGCACCCGGGGCGCTGTCTTTTTATTAATTTTTGTCACCGCGCGGCAACCGGGGAGGCTAATCGGAAGGTAGAATGCACGCCGTATGGGAACTATTTGGAGCTGTTGTTGAACCAAGCTACCGTTAGCATGCTAGGCTATGCTCGACAGGCAGTTAACTTGGGGAGTTATTCAGAGCGATACTTTGACATCATTAGCCATTGTTCTCTACACATGTACTTCTAATTTAGGGTAAAAATATGGACTTTGAAAATATGTACACATGTACACAAATCACAGTACCTGTATTATTATTATTAAATGTATCACTATAGAGCTGACTACGTATAAGACACGCCCTTAGCTCCATATTTGGAAACGGGGTATCCCCGAACCTCCCAGGACGGGCCCAACATACAGGTACTTTCTCAGCAATCTCAGCGCCCACTGGCTCTATGATCGAGCTCCAAAAAGCCTGCGTTCACCGCTATGGGATGACGTCACACACTGCGTCTACTTTATATACAGTCTATGATGCAACCACATTATCAGTGTCTGCGCTGTCTGTGTTAACATTAACAGGCACAACAGAAACAGGTAGCAGAATAGTCAAGTGTAGTCAGATCAACAGATGATAGCAGGAAACAGGTGAAAGCCCTGGCACAAAAAAGGGAGCACTATTTAAAATATTGCAACTATTATCATAAAACAAGCAGGATTTAAATCATTCACATTTAAACATAAGTCATTTTGATTTTAAATGCAAGTTGCAGTTGCCCACTCAATTGAGTACTGTATTTTACATGTATTATTATTTACATAATTGCATTTCACTTTTTAATATTACATCGCTACATTAATTATTTTAATAATAACAATTACTACATAATAAGAACTCTTTCAGTTCACTTTTGTCCATTCAAAACAAAACATTCATAAACTCAATCCTGCATAACTCACTTTTGTGAATTTAGTGAAAATAAAATAGGCAGGATGTAATACATCCCCAAATACTTTCAATGAAGCAAAAATGTCCATCAGATTCCGACCAAACTAAACGCGATCGCAAGCACCGCCCGCCGGGCGAGCCTGTGTGCTAAATCAAGCGCTCTTCTCGCTTCTCATAACAACAGCAGTAGCAGCAGCAGCAACGGTGCAACAACAGTCTTTGGCGGCATTTGAGCAGGTTGATGCGTCCGTGTAAGGTCCGCGTTGATGAAAAGGCACGAAAGGGCTGCGAGTTGGTTGCTTTGGGAACCCGAGCCGGTTCACTCGAGGTACGCCGGTAGGAGTGTGTCCACCATTTGTCAATGGTCCGTGTGGATCACAGGGCGGCGACTCCTCCGTTCCGCACACACCTGGCGGCGATGCGGGGCAATTTGCATGGCACTGTTGTGACTCCTTTTTTTCTCTTTATTTCTTAACTTCATTTTTGTTGTTCTCAACTCAGGGGTATGATTAGGGGTATAGCGAGGGTACCATTGAGGGTGAGTGAGGGGGAAGTTGAGAGGGCGGAAGGAACGGATGGAGAGAAGGTGGTGTTTGCAAGGAGGCTAACAAAGGTAGAAGATGGCGAGAGGACCATGACAAAGAGTGTTTATATAGAGGTGGAAGGACAGAGGTTTCCAGCAGAGATTTG
>OMKY01214129.1:0-15445 GCA_900302395.1 Bregmaceros cantori | reverse complement strand
CCCGCGCATTGTCACCCAAGCCTCAGAATTAGATGGCTGCCAGAGCCAATCACATTCTGCACTACACACACATATATACACACACACACACACACACATACATATATATATATGGCGCGGAGAATCGTGGGTTTGCTCTCTTCACCGACACATTTGCCGCATGTCTCCTCTCCCCTTTTCACCACTTTTCCAGCTAATTTTGTTTAGAGCTGAAAATTAGGTGCACCGATCCGATCCTCAGATCGGTGATCGGAGGCCGATCAGACTTTTTTTCAAGGACCGGGTCTCGTGATTTTGTACCGATCCTGATCGGCGAACAGTAAATGAGTCGGGAAGCATGCCGAATGACTTTTGAAATTGAGAATTGTGCCAAATAGTTTGGGTACTATCAATTTTTGGAGGATCAGAACTCTGTATCGGGACTCAGTATTGGTGATCGGGACTCGGTACCGGAGATCGGGATCGGCCGATCCTTGAAATCAAAGGATCGGGATCGGATCTGTAGCAAAAAAAATGTGATCGGTGCACCCCTACTGAAAATAGTACGAAAAGGCCAGAAAAAGCAAAGAAATAATAGTTCCGATTTCCAAGGAAAAATGAACCGACTAAACGATTAATCGCCAGTAAAAATGTCTGATTAATCGATAATCAAAATATTCGATAGTTGCAGCTCTATAAACTTCTGAAACTCCCTGAATGCCATCTCACTGTGAGGCGGCAGTGCTAACCCCTGTACCACCAACATTGGGTCATGTAACCTCAGCGTCGCAGAATGGTAATGTGGAAATGTTACGGTGCGAGAGAAGACAGCCCTGCTGTGTTGCCACGGGCGATGACTGGCTGTGACCTACTTTCAAACTAAGAACAGAAATTGACGTTGAGACAGGTTATGTCACCGTGTCCCACACTAAAAGAACAAGATCAGAATAGTTTGGCTTTTTTTTTTACAAAATCAATCCTCTCCGTTCCGGTTTTGCAAAGAAATTGGCACCGTGTTTGAAGGTCCACAAAATAATGTATATTTTAAAAGTGAATTTATATAAAAACAAAAACAGGATCTTTCTATGCAAATTAGTGTTCTCTGCCTGTTCGTCTGACCGGAATGGTATTACCTTAATGTCTACGGCCGCGAAGCCCCTGACGTCATCATGCAACAATAACAATAAAATGCAAATATTTGTTTCGTCACCAGGATAACTGAAAAGGTTATGCATGGATCTGGATTAAATTCTGTAGAGTTGTTGTAAAGGACTAATGGAACAATTGTGGTGCATTTCTCTAGCCTATAAGTGACAACAGTTTGACAGCCGTTATGAGCATATGTTCTAACACAGTTCAGATAGTGTAGCGGTTAGCCCTACAGTCTGCCAAGCTGGAGACCCGGGTTCGCGTCCCACCTCCGGCAGATAGATCTATCCATATGTATAAATATAAATAAATATAAAAACATCTACATGTTTTGGCATCGGTGACCCCATGGCGTTGGCGCAGCTTTGCACTCCGAGTGCTTCTAGTTTTAAAATGTTATTTTATCCGACGTAAGCAGCATGTTCCCATTTTATCGATCGGGTTAGCTCGATAGTCGGAGAGGGAGAGATCAGGCGAAGACTTTGCAGAAAGGTTGGCGTCATCGATGCAAAAGGCTCACCGGCAAAGGCTCGTCTTCCTCCGCGGTGCCGTTCTCCACAGCGTTGGCGTCTCCAGCGCCGTCGCTGTGATGGCGGTGATGGTGGTGGTGATGGTGCTTCTTCTTTTTCTTCTTGTCCTTTTCCTCCTTCTCCTTCTTCTGCTTCTTCTTCTTGTGTTTGGAGGTCTTCTAGACGAGGCACAGTCGAGGAGAAAGTCGGTTCAGTGGATAACAAAGCTGTCCATATACACAACAACCAGAGATGGGCAGTAACGCATTACATTTACTCAGTTACAATTTTTGTGTGTACTTTTTTACTTTTGGAGTACATTTTTCACGAGTTACTTTCTACTTTTACTCAAGTAAATTTGAGGTGAAAAAATATACTTTTTACTGAGCTGTCAGTAAAAAGTACTCGGTACATTAACTCTGCCTTTAGCGACACCCGTTGGAAACTGTTGGCACATATGTTGATATCATCTCTCTCTCTCGGGCGCATTCTCTCTCGCTCGCTCTCTCTCTCTCTTGGTGTCTCACTCTCTCTCTCACCCACTCGGTCTCCGTCTCTCTCTCGGGCTCTCTCTCTCGGGCGAGCCATTAATTTTTTGAATTCGTTTTTTTAAACTGAAAGTTACTCAGTACTTTCGCTACCTAAATAACTTTTTTGTGGAATACTTTTTTATTTTTACTTGAGTAACTATTTGGATGACTACTTTTTACTCCTACTTGAGTAATATTTTGCTGAGGTAACAATACTTTTACTTGAGTAATTTTTATGGCTACTCTGCCCATATCTGAGAGCATGTTCACATCTTCGATGTACGCGGTATTGGCGGTATCATTGCAGTCAGGCGAACAGGCAGAAATCGATATTTACATAACATTGTCCGTTTCAAAGTCTTCCATTATTGATTAATCCAGGGTAATTTGCCATCAATCGTCAGCAGAGGGCAGGCTAACTACGTCCATTGTATTTACCGTTATATAATGCACATGAAGTAGTAAGGCATACCACTTACGTATCTTTCACCGTACGCGATACCACCAAAATGTCTGCCTCCTGCCACTAAGCCGTGAAGTCACCGTGCACCAACTATTGATGGCCTCTATATTTACTACAATTGCTCCAAGCAACGTAACATTCATATTAGTGGTGGACAATATACTAAAAAAAAAAATTATATACTTGTGGCTTAGTCTCGCAGTGAACGCAGCGATCATGAGATCAATTCCTGTCTCTTAAATATGCTGCAGGTCTGCTGTCACCGCTCTCTCGCCCACCCTTCACACTAACCCCCGTCAATAACGATGTCATGGACTGGGACAGCGCGAGGATCGTCACGACAGAAAGCAACAGATATCAACGATGGATCAAAGAAGCAATAGAGGTTAGGAAGCGTCGCAAGAAGACCATCAACAGAGATTAAGCGGTTTACACTCTTTCACACGTTTGGGACTTTATCCTGCAACAGCCCCAGGACAGGGGGGGAGGAGGCGTGGTCAGACTGGCGGGAAACCCAGTCAGACCACGCCCACAAGGAAGTGATAAAGCTGAGGCGTCACCATGCCAACCGGACGCCACTTCCTGACGAAGGTCGCAGAACAGCGCCCAAACTGTTGAGATATTTTAAAACCTTATTCCTTGGGGTCCGCGTTGGCCGAGTGGTTATGGACACCGCACCTAACCCATTCATGTTAGTGGCGCTGCGTCTACCGCAGCGTCCGCAGTGTCGCGAGTTCGACTCCGCTCGTCGACTTGTCTGCAATGTCTACCCCCGATCTCTTCAACCCAGTTTCCGACTAATCCTATCCAATAAAAATGGAAAAGCGACGCTGACGCCGGGAATAAATAACTTGAAAAAAAAAACTTCCTGTCATGCAAATGAAACACATAATTAATCTATAATTTCCGTTTCTCTAAAAACTTTATCCATCTTCTGAAGATGACAAAACGCATGGCCCGGTAAAACCTCTCACCTCTTCCTCCTCCTCCGGTTGCGCCGTCACCCTCGCCGCCTCGTCGTCCGAGTCGGGTGGCGTGCCGGGTGCCGCGGGCCCGGCCGGAGCAGTGTCCTGGACAGCCGGGGGCGCCGCTTCCTGCGGAGAGGTCCATAATAAGCATCGGTTGAGAGAGTGCGGGGGATACAGGAGCGTGCGTGTGCGATCTATCGCTGGTGTGCTCTACAAAGGAGGGTTAGTTCAGACCAGCGGAAAGTTAGCCAGACAAGAGAGAAGCCACGCGGTGGTCATTTGACAAGAAGACACTTGAAGCCAGAGATGAAACTAAAGACCAGAGGCATTCTGAAAAACAACCTCAGAAATATATGACCAGTAGTGGTGCACCGATCCGATCCTCAGATCGGTGATCGGGGGCCGATCAGACTTTTTTCCAAGGATCGGGAATCGTGATTTTGTCCCGATCAGGATCGGTAAATGAGTGGGGGAGCCAAATGACTGTTTATTTACTTTGACCATTATTGAAATTGACAATTGTGCCAAATAGTTTGGGTACTACCAATTTTTGCAGGATCAGAACTCCGTAACGTAACTCGTTATCGGGTGATTTCAGAATGTTTTAGATGTTAATTTCAATGTTCGGCAGTGGGATTTATGAACATAGGTCACGCAATTAGATTTTTACTGTTTTATACTCTTATTTATTGTACAGCAGCGCACTATGTTAAAAGCGCTCAACAAATAAAGTCGGATTGTGTATATCGTATTAGCTAAAAATACAGTAAAAGTCGACTTGTTGTTGACAGGCCTACACAGCACCTGAGTGAATCTGGTTTAGACAAACTAATTTGCGCCATCGGTGGGACGTGCACACGGCGTGAATCAGCCCTTTAAAAGTATGCGTCAACCTTTACAGTCACCAACAACAACCCGCGCCCAGCGCGTAACGACTGCCCCGACAGGAAGATCGAGCTGCTGAGCATACAGCCAGAAGCTCTGCACCTCTGATGTATTTTGGGAAAGCATTTAGCCATTTGGGGCTCGACCAACAGTACCCAGACTTTCTCATACCGCATCCATGTTGTATGGGAGTAAGCTAATTTTACTACTTATACAAGAACAAGGGGTGGGAGCAGACATGGGCAGAGTAGCCATAAAAATGACTTAAGTAAAAGTATTGTTACCTCAGCAAAATATTACTCAAGTAAAAGTGAAAAAAGTACTCCACAAAAGTTACTTAAGTGGCGAAAATAATGAGTAACTTTCAGTAAAAAGAATGAAATAAATTAGAAATAAATTCAATTCTGTTTTCCAAATGTAATTGAATGCCCCTTGTTGATTTACAATCCCCAGAGTGAGAGCGCCCGAGAGGGACAGATGGAGTGAGAGAGAGCGCGACCAAGAGAGACAAGAGAGAAAGAGATGGAGAGGGAAAGAGATATGATGCCGACATATATGCCAACAATTCGCAACGGGTGTCGCTAAAGGCCAAGTTAGTGTACCGATGCTGACAGCTCAGTAAAAGGTAGTTTTTTTCCACATCAAATTTACTCAAGTAAAACTAGAAAGTAACTTGTGAAAAATGTACTCCAAAAGTAAAAAAGTACACAAAAAAATTGTAACGGAGCTCTGGGTGGGAGTTTTAATGCTTCTCACGCGTTTTCTAATATTCATTTCAGCAAGCATTTTCAGATCTCTATTATTGTCTTTCATTCAATTCTTTCCCTTTATTCTTTTTGTGTGTGTGTCTGTGTGTGTGTGCTAATAATCTAAATAAACAATTCATTCATTTTTTGAACCCTGCTGGTGACAAACTTTACTGCACCATATGAACATTTAATATTTGTCTTTTTATTATGCGTCAGGACTTCCTGAAAGAAGAGACCTTGTACCTCAACGTAACAAATACTTTAGCACTGTAAGTTAAGTACATTTTTCAAGCAACTTTTAGAAGTATTTATTTCTCGGACACACTTTCTATCAGGGCTTGAAAACAAAATTATTTTTAAAGTGGTCCGTTCCGAACGGTTCGGGCAGGCCTATGTTTAACGTTTTCGTGCTGAACCGGTTTGGAACGCAAAAATTCTGTCCGTTCTTAAAATTCCTTATATTGTGCAATGTAAATTTAGATAGTTTATACAGAATATATTTGGTGGCCTTCAGTCCAACTGTATTAACGCGAAAACCATGTTTAAAACGCAATTTACATTCGCTTCCGCGTCTGTCCACAAGATGGAGCCCCAGATGCTTGGGGCTTGATGACTGACAGTAAAAGTGGATGAAAAGAGTCTCCCACACATAGGATATGTGAAAATATATGAAAGAACGGGGAAAAAAAAAAACGTTCTTAACCGGTTTTGTGGAATTCATAATGTTCCGTTTCTGTTTCGCTTTCATTCCTTGAACCGGTTCGGAGCCCTGCTTTCTACTCCTTAGTAGTAACAGACTTGTTGAGTTTTACAGACTATATATAGAGTTTTAGAGATGGGCCTGTGATTGGGTTACCGAGGGAAATGAAGACACATAGAAACCAGTGGACGGGTGAAGGACCCCGTGGCTCTGGTCCAATATGCGCACTTGAGCAAAGTGGGAAAATGAAGTGTGCGCACAAGTACCCGGAGGGTGCTCACCGAACAGACAACATTCAAAGTGCACGACAAAGGACACTTCGTACACTCCTTGAAATTTTGACTGCGTAGGCGGAAAGGACGCAGCAAAAGTTTTAAGACAGACAACGCCGACTGAAGACGCAGCAGTGGTTGCACGCACTGTTGCGACGGCTTCAACACTGTATAAAAATGTCAGTTTAGGTTCAGGTTTTATTTATTATATAGAGAACTGAAACAGTAATGTTTTTTTTTTTTAAAGTTATTTTTTGGGCGCAAGCACCGTTCTTCATTCTTTTATTGAGAGAGATAGCGACAGGATTAATCGGAAACCGGGATGAAGAGTTGGGGGGGAGACATTGCAGAAATGCCGGACAGGGGATTCGAACCTGTGGCGCTGCTCGACCTGTGGTCAGGGGACGCGCTCTCTAACCGCTCGGCCACCGACAGTAATGTTATATGAATCCCAATTGATGTGCAAGGTTACTGGATTTGGTGGCCGCTTGTTTCGGCGGCGAAAGTCCCCGAAAATACCACGTGAGTGGATGAGAGGAGACACGTACACGGACCCCGATTGAGAGCAGTGCAGCTTCCCCGCCCTCTCCCACTGCTCTCCCCCTCTCTGTCAAGAATGAATAACACCGTGGTCGATATTAAAATAATTCAGCCAGCATGCACCTTCCCTTCCACCTATTTGGATCGGATACTTTTAGCGTTTAAGGAGGTATCCGATCTAACATCAACCATTCCAAACACACCGTATGTGCCTCCCGCCACCACTGCGGTGCGAAGTGGCAACTTGAACACCGCGGGCACGAGCGCATAGTTTGAATGTTCGCGGCGCCAAAACAAGCTGCCACGGGGTCCGCGTTGGCCGAGTGGTTATGGACACCGCACCTAACGCGACCCCATTCATGTTAGCGGCGCTGTGTCTACCGCAGCGTCCGCAGTGTCGCCAGTTCGACTACGCTCGTCGACTTGTCTGCGGTGTCTACCCCCCGATCTCTTCAACCCAGTTTCCGACTAATCCTATCCAATAAAGATGGAAAAACGGCGCTAACGCCAGAAAAAAATAACAAAAAAAACACCAAATCCGTTAGTCCAGTGCGTGATATAGGTGGGTAGAGGGTTGACATAGCGCCGCGCGACCAAGATTTCCGCGTAGTTCCCCATGGAGTATTCCATTTGGAACAGCATTTCTCCGCTGAAAATCTACGCACTTTCCAGGGAGCGTGTAATGTCACAGAGTGCGCAAATTGGCCAACGAGAGACAGGACAAGGAGGAGAAGGGGGGGGGACTCAACCTGAGAGTTAGAGGGCACTGGAGCGTTTGACAGCCAGAAATCCAGATCCGACACCTAGAAGAGAATGGAGGAGGAAGGGGACAGGGGGGTGGATGGAGGCGGGTCAAGACCCGTAGAACATTGGAGAGAGATTCAGGGAAGAGCTTCACTTGCACACTCATTTTTTTTTTTCCATTCACCTAGACTTCCTGGAGCAGAACATGTCAGTAGCCAAAATACAAAAAAAATACTCCAGGTTAGGGGAGGTCAACATCACAGCTTGGGTGGTACGATTATTTGCAATTTATGTAGGTAGCAAGAGTTTCTTGCAAGGAATAAATATCTATCTATCTATCCATCCATCCATCCATCCATCCATCCATCCATCCATATATATATGCGTGTGTGTGTGTGTACACATTAGGGCTGCAACTAATGATTATTTTGATAATCGATTTATCCTCCATTTTTTTTTTTTTTACGATAAATTAACAGATTATTCATCTAAAATAGGACCAATGCTTAGGGTACATTATTATGATTATGAAACTTCAATTTAATATTGCAAACGTTATTAAGTTTGCAATATTAATATTAAAAAACATTTTGCTGTGTGCTGCCCAGTAGCTCAGTCGGTTAGGCAGTGCACTGGAAAGCACGCATATGCCTTAATGGCGCGGTGAGTCGGTGGTTCGAATGCCACCACCGACGTATTTCCCGCATGTCTACCCCCCATCTTCACCTGTTTCCAATAACCCTAATAAATAAAGCTTGGAAAAAAAACAGCCTGGGCTGGAAAAAAACATTAAAACATTTTGCTGTTTCGCCATCTCCACTTATTGCTAACATTTCCTTTTTTAGCACGGAAATGTTAAACGTGAGCCTACTCTTCCGTAACTTATAACAGAGGTTTTTCAACCAACCTGACTATAAGTTAGGTATATGTTGCTGTGGGGCTTAACAGTGTTCATTATCCAAGAGAATGGGTGGGGCCATGACACTGGGAATGGAGACTGGCATTGGGAACAACTGATGTTCAACATGTTTGAGAGGAGAACGGGCCAAGCAAGGAAATTAATTAATTTAATCACTGCCGATTAATTGATTATTAAATTAGTTGGCAATTATACAAATAATAGATTATCATCGATTAATCGATTAATTGGTTGCAGCTCTAGTACACTTAATATATACATAGATCAGAGCCGTCCGTAGGCTT
Organism: Bregmaceros cantori; assembly: GCA_900302395.1. Classification (NCBI taxonomy): domain Eukaryota; kingdom Metazoa; phylum Chordata; class Actinopteri; order Gadiformes; family Bregmacerotidae; genus Bregmaceros; species Bregmaceros cantori. The sequence continues at coordinate 6,754 of OMKY01214129.1, read as the reverse complement.
AAAACCAAACGACTATTGTAAAAATAAAGCTTAACGTTTTGGGGCAAGTAGTTATGAGCCAGCTGCATCTAGAGACCGTCTCCAATCATAGTAATGCCGTTGTGGCTTAGGATGGCAGCAGTTCAGCAGATCTCCATGTCTACCCCCGATCTCTTCAACGCAGTTTCCGACTAATGCCGTCAAAAAAAATGGTAAAAACGGAACTTACGCCGGAAAAAAATACCTAAAAATTCCCTGTGTGAGTGAACGCTACCCCCGATCTCTTCAAACCAGTTTCCGCCCAATCCTATTAACAAAGAAGACAAATTCTGAATTCAAGCATCTTGAAAATGGAGAATTTCATGAACATACCCTAGAGCATGGACACATTGAATATGCGGCAAATCCAGGACATTAGTTATCTGCAGCACTAATTCAAAGGGGGCGTTGTAACTTGGCACTGAACGCAGCAAACCTCTCACCTCGGCTGTTGTAGAAGTGGGCGGTGCTACAGCATCCGTGATCTCTTCCGATTGGCCGGTGGGCTCGTCCATCTGGCCTCCGCCCATCAGGTCCTCCTCTATGACCTCATCATGTTTGTGTTTCTTCTTCTTCTTTTCCTCTTTGGTCTTCTCCACAAATGGAGACAAAAAAAAAACAGGGCTTGAAAACAAAATTATTTTTTAAAAGTTCCGTTCCGAACGGTTCAGGCAGGCCCATGTTTAACGTTTTCGTTCTCGGAAATGTTCCGCCACCAAAATATCGGTCCTGAACCGGTTCAGAGCGCAAAAAAATTCGTTCGTTTTTAAAGTTCCATTGTGCAATGTTACATTTTTAGATATAGTTAATACAAAATATATTTGGTGGACTTTCAAACTTGCAACTGGATTAACGTGAAAACCGACTTTAAAACGCCATTACATTCGCTTCCTCGTCTGTCTACAAGATGGAGCCCCAGATTCATGGGGCTTGATGACTGACAGTGAAAGTTGGATGGATGCACAACCAGGAAATAGACTCCCAGACATAGGAAATGTTCAAATATAAAGAGAACGGAAAAAAAAATCATTTTTAACCGGTTTTGTGGATGTCATAATGTTCCGTTTCTATTCCGGAACAGTTGAAGAAATCTTTTTCCGTTTCCGCTCCTCCGAAAATTCTGTAAAATTCTGTTCGTTTCTGAAAAAAAACACAACAAGATGCCTCAACAACTTGCCTTCCAGTACACATGTTCAGGATTTGAAGCAAGTCTATTCTGAAATGTGAGCTTATTAGTTTATTTTATAGAAAACGCACCAGTCTGGCCCTGTGGCGCAGTGGGCGATACTGCTGGATACATGCCAGCCCCATGCGTAGTCTTGCTGCCGTGCCTTACATCACAGCACGCACTGCGAGAACGCTTCCCTCGTGGTCATATTAGATCACAGCACGCGCCGCGAGATCGCTTCCCTCGCGGTCTTATTAGATCACAGCACGCGCCGCGAGATTGCTTCACTCGCGGTCATATACTGCACATCCCCCTACACACTAAAGCAAAAAAATATAAAAAATAATAATTATATATTATTTAATATATTTTAATAGTCTAGGGTGATAGAAAAGCTGAAAAGAAAAAGCCCCAATGTTTTATAGGTTTGATCCACGGTTATTCAAAGTAACAGAGGACAAATACAAGTAATTTATATTAACATTATGTAATGCAGCCTAATGTAAACACCACTGCATACATGTGACATCGTGTACAATATGTATCTTTACACAAACACGACAAGAAATTATTCTTTCCCCGACATAAGCAGGTCATCTTATAAAATACTTTTGACAACATTTCAGAGCCTGTTCTTTTAATGTTAACTTAAGTAGATATTTGGATCAGTGCTTTCTAATCTTACTCAAGTTGTTTTCGTACAAATGTATTTAAGTTTTACACAACCGAGAAAATCTGGGTACTTTTGCCATGCTATGTGTAAAAGAACATAAAATTGCCTAAAATAGCCTCAGGGCTCCGAGGGTTAATAAAAGTTTAACCATTTATCAATGTATACAGATTTTTTTTTTCCAATATCTGAATCCGTTTAGGAGAGCGTCAGTGAACTATGACAAAGATTTAATTTTCGGTACAATACAGAGATGAAGTTTAAACAGACTGCTTTTACTGAGGATTCGCTGAACATGTGTTTGCAGCGCCCTCTCTTGGCCGATGCGTTACATTACATCCCCTCATGTTGAATCCTTCAGGTCACCACAACGGTCTGAACGTTCATTAACTTCTAGGGGCCTGTAAACAGAGATGGGCAGTAACGCATTACATTGACTCAGTTACAATTTTTTTGTGTACTTTTTTACTTTTGGAGTACATTTTTAACGAGTTACTTTCTACTTTTACTCAAGTAAATTTGAGGTGAAAAAAATACTTTATTGAGCTTTCAGTAAAAAAGTACTTGGTACATTAACTCTGCCTTTAGCGGCGCCCATTGGGAGCTGTTGGCACATACGTTGATGTCATATCTCTCTTTCGGGTGCTTTCTCTCTCGCTCGCTCTCTCTTGGTGTCTCTCGCTCTCTCCCACTCGGTCTCCGTCTCTCTCTCGGGCAATCTTTTTTTTTTTCATTCATTTTTTACTCAGAAAGTTACCCAGTACTTTCGCTACTTAAGTAACTTTTTTGTGGAATACTTTTTACTTTTACTTGAGTAACTATTTGGATGACTACTTTTTACTTCTACTTGAGTAATATTTTGCTGAGGTAACAATACTTTTACTTGAGTCATTTTTATGGCTACTCTTCCCAGATATGCCTGTAAACCAGGGCTGTGAACCAATATTGTTTCTCCAATCAGTTTGTTCCGAACAAAAACTGAACTATAACATTTCCGGTTATGAGTTCCACCAATAAATCGACGTTCCCGGCCGTCTACTGCTAGATATCTACAGCCGAGGTCTCGTTGCGTGTCGGGGCGAACCCACAACCACGCACACTCCAGAGATTACCGCGACAATTTTTTATAACGTGAATGAGTCAGTAGGGGGGGCGGTACTCGGTAATATAAGACAAGATAATATACTTTATTTCGTCATACATACATACATGAGTACAGTAGCAGTTAATACGTTGTTTTCATTTATTCTCTGGGTGTGCCCCTCAAAAAAATGTGTTTGGGCAAATTTAGGTTTTATGCTTTGTACTTTATACTTTCAAAAATAATTTTAGTATATTTTAGAGCATGTACTTTTCACTTTCAAAAATACTTTTTGAGTACATTTCTCGGCCTGTACTTTTTACTTTACTGAAGTAGATATTTGAATCGGTACTTTGTAGTCCTACTCAAGTTGTTTACTAATGTATTTTACCCTTACTTGAGTAAGAAATCCGAGTACTTTTGCCACCTCTGATGTTCAAGCAAATCAAATTTAGCGACCAATTTCGCCACACGAAATCTTAGAACGCACGCGGCTACCTTTCTATCCTTCTCTCTATCCTTCTTCTTCTCCTTCTTTTCCTTGCCACTCTTCTTTTTAGCGTCGGCCGGCGGAGCCACCGTCACTTCGGGCTCCTCCGCCATGCTCTTCAACGCGTCCGAAGAACGGTGAGACCGCACCGGCAGTTTCTCACTCTCCGCTAGTGGTCTGTTCACACACAGACAGACAGACACACACAGACATGTTAAAACAGTGGCCACATCAACGAGACACTAGGCTTGTTTTCAATGTCAATAAATTGTACAATATCTTTTGAATTAACATTTGTGTTGCATTTTTATCACATTACATAAAATAAAACTCATACACACTTTGTTCTGCATTTTCATTTTTTTTTTTTGGTATGTTATTTCAACATGCGACACGCATCACTGCAGACCGTTCCCACCCTGGTCATCATCTTTTCATCCCATTTCCTTCTGGTAGGAGGCTCCTGCACTAACACTGTCCCCTGCACAGAACACTTCAGTTTCTCCCGTAACTAGCCCTGTATATAGACGAGGGGGGGGGGGGGTACTTCCAGTGTCTGAACGTCACGTCCGGTATAATTTAGTCCGATGTGTTTTTGGTTATTTTTCAACATGTCTATTTGGTGGGAACACACACCTACAGGGTTATTTAAAACGGATGGTGGTAACTTGCGGTGTGCTATTCCACACCCAAATGCTCTTGTGCGGATCTGTGACCCACAAACGCATGATTTAATAATCAGTGCAACTCGTTCCATTTTCCCATTCCTTTTGTAATTACTAGTAGAAGCAGCCAGCCTATTGGTCCAGAAGAACATGTGACCACTCGGTGAATAACTTTAAGTCGGATTTTTTCTGTAATTCATCAATATTTATAGAAAAATTATGAATGGAGCGATCGGGGTGATGTGTTTACTGGTCACAGACGACACCTAGTGGTCAGATTTTGAATTGGCGTGCGTTCTGTGTGTTTTGTTTGCTCGGTTCCTCGGTTAAGTACCAGATTTGCCATAGGCTACAATTAGACACCGGAAGTGTGTTTCCTCCCGACGGGACAAAATGCCAGCCCCCGGTATTTCGCGGGTAAACTCGTCTATAGACTGCTGAGAACTAACTGACCTGCTCGAAGAGCTGTGGAGTTGCACTAGGAGTACGCCCTGCTCCAGCACTAACAACTTATTGAGTTATTGAAGCAGCCCTTGTGTTTGTTTTATTTAATATTTTCTATTATTCTCTTTGTACTGTTTGCTTTTTAAACTTTATTCTCTGCCCCGGTGCCAAAAACAATTCCTAGTCCGTGACTTGTTCATTCACAACGGCAGTGAAGATGATTCTGATTCTAAACTTCTAAAAATCAACCAAATATGGCACATTCTGAAATGTAGCATTATAATTACCGATGGCAAACATCCACCAAGGTCATATGGTCAACCCCTCGAAAAGCGGGGCTGGCTCGGTGGGGGAAGGCTGGCTCTGGACAGTCAGTTAGACCGCTGCACCCAGCCCACGACAGTCTTGTGCCTGTGACTAGAACTCAGTGTTCACTGCCGTGAGTTCGTTTCCCCCCGACCGTCATAAATATGCTGCAGAACTGCGCTCTTGCCCCCCCTCACACTAACCCTGTCAATAAATATGGAAAATGGCCCTTGCTTTAAACAATGATAATACTACAACTAATAATAATACCACTACAACAACTAATAATAATAATAATAATAATAATAATAATAATAATAATAATAATAGTAATACATTATATATGCATGACTTTGAGTAATTTTGAGAAGATTCCTCTATCCGAATGGTGACCCAGAGAAAAAAATACGTCCACACTTAACTTCAATCATTTTCTTCACAGACAACAAAACCATCAAACGTATGCGGCCAAAAACACAACCTCCGTGGCAGAGGTAATAAATGTATGCATGGTATTTAAAAAGGCAGCAAGACAGAGTGGGCATTAGAGAGAACTCTGAGGTTAGTAGTCAGTTAGGACTAGGGATGTCAATGACTGAATCGATTGAAAGCCTTTAAGCAATTTATTTTCTTACGAGGCAAATTGAGAATTTGTACTACAATACATTTCATCCATATGTGCACAGTGTATGGCTGCTAACTAACGATTATTTTAATAGTCGATTAGTTGACGATTATTAAAACGATTAATCAACAATCAGTTAGATGTTTAACCTTTCAAAAATCCCCAAAATATTCACAGCGACCCAGAAATTGATCTTGTCAAATTTTTAAATTTAGTACATTTTGGTTCATGATATCCAACAAATGTACAACAATTCAATTACAATTTAGTACAAACTCATTACAATTAATTTTTACGCTAATATTTTGATTGTTTTCTTCATATATTAATCTTTTTTTTTTAATCATCAATTTGAATAATATTAATCATATTTTTGGATTTTCAGAAATTATTAAGTAACATTTGTGTAGATCAATAGGTGGTGGTGTCGGCAAAAAACTGCTGACAATGTATGTATTAGTTGTCGCTTAAAATCATAATCGATTAGTCATCGATTAATCGATTAATGGTTGCAGCCCTAATACAGTGCACCAACTAAGAGAAATCTCTTCCTTCTGTCCGTAGTATTATGGCATGAAAACCCAGAATATTATTAACATTATTAACACTTTCATTTTTTTTCCAAGTTGCCACCTTGTTGCTAACCAGAGATGGGCAGTAACGCATTACATTTACTCTGTTACAATTTTTGTGTGTACTTTTTTACTTTTGGAGTACATTTTTCACAAGTTACTAAATTTCAGGTGAAAAAAAATACTTTTCACTGATATGTCAGCAATTTGCTACTTGTTACATTGACTTGGCCTTCAGTGACACCTGTTGGCACAAATGTTGGTGTCATATCTCTCTCTCCCTCTCGGGCACGCTCTCTCTCGCTCGCTCTCTCTCGGTCTCTCTCGCTCGCTCTCTCTCGCTCTCTCTCTGTCTCTCTCGCTCGCTCTCTCTCGGTCTCTCTCTCTCTCACACACTCTTCGTCTCTCTCTCTCTCTCACACTCTTCGTCTCTCTCTCACACACTCCGTCTCTCTCGGTCTCTCTCTCACACTCTTCGTCTCTCTCTCTCTCACACTCTTCGTCTCTCTCTCTCTCACACTCTTCGTCTCTTCGTCTCTCACACTCTTCGTCACTCTTCGTCTCTCTCTCTCTCTCTCTCTCTCCCTCTCTCTCTCTCTCCCTCTCTCTCTCTCTCTCTCTCTCTCTCTCTCTCTCTCTCTCTCTCTCACCCTCTCTCTCTCTCTCACTCTCTCCGTCTCTCTCTCTCTCTCTCTCTCTCTCTCTCTCTCTCTCT
>OMKY01214128.1:0-20454 GCA_900302395.1 Bregmaceros cantori | reverse complement strand
GCCACAGGTGTATATATATATATATATATATATATATATATATTAGAGGTGGGCATAGATTAATTTTTTTAATCTAGATTAATCTACATACATTTCAGAATTAATCTAGATTAATCTCAATTTTTTTTAAATGTTTTTTCCCCCCGTCCATTCAGGCTGTTTTTTCCAAGCTTTATTATTAGGGTTAGCAGAAACATGTAAAGATGGGGAGTAGACATGTGGGAAATATTCACACACACACACACAGACACTCTCTCTCCCTCCTCTTCCCCTCTCTCTTTTTCCCTCACACACACACTCCCTATCTCTCTCCCCCTCTCTCCCTTCTTCATGCACACACACACGCGTTGGTCAAACCCCATCGGACGGGAGGTGACGCCCGTGCCAATCACAACAACGCAAGTTGCCCGCCGCGCCACCGGAGTCGGGCGCGGAACTCCCCTTCTCCGGCCGGTGCGCCTGTCGTGTCGTGCACAGCCCATCAATGGAAGGCCGGCCGTGGCGGCGGGCATTCCAGCGCCCGTCGCCCCTTGGTCGTGGACCCCGGGTGGTGCACAGGTGGGGAGGGGCGAGGGACATACTTCAATATTTAGAAAATATGTCTAATTTATCTCCATCTGAAAAAAGCATGGACAACTTGATCCAAAACACACTTTAATGAATGACTTTATCAAGACGAACATGTTTTATTTGAATATGTTCAGTGTTGAATGGGGAGCACCAGAAGGGTTTAAAATACAAAACAAAATGACAGTGAGCTACCTCTGGTTTCAGTGAGGGGACTAAAATATTGAACACAAAGAATTGTCTGTGGGACCACCTCAAGTGGAATCTCACAGGCCCGTATAGCACCTATATACACTGGCGTTTTGCTAACATAGCCCCGACAGATGTGCTTCATACACTCCCAGTCACCAGCTGCTGCCTAAGCTACACAAGGTCCCATGAATCATGGAAGAGGTGTCTGGGTCTGCCATGAAACTGCTGTAGGCTGTGCAGTGTGTGCCCCGCCTGCTGACAAAAGTAACACATCTAATGCACGGAACTTTATGCTACTTTGGATTACAGCGACTGAAATAGAAATGAAACTAGGCCTATGCAGTCGCCCCGAGCGGTTAAGGTGTATCACTGAAAGAAACAAAGCTAAGAAAAAAAAAATGCCGGCTTCCGAAATGTAATCAGTTCATGTAACTACTGTAATGACAGCTCAGATAAGGTGTCCGCATCCAGGAAATGACCAGTTTTGACACAGGAATATGTCTAGAGGTTTAATTTATTAAGCTACACTGGACATTAGCCGGGTATCGGCTAGCTAAGCTAAGCTAAGCTATGAGCTGAGCAGGAAAACACGGCCGAACACACACATCAGGAAGTATTACTGATTTATAGCCGATGGGAGGAGACATCCAATGATGTCACAACTTGTAGCCAATCAGGACAACGGAGGCGTGACACAACAAGTCACATATCCACAACACTACCCTAGATCATTAGCCCACCAAACCTGGGAGGAATCCATCCATCCGTTTGAAAGTTACCACGTTAACACAAGGGATCAGCTGCAGTGGAAGTGGAGGCGCACGTGAGACCATTACATCCCTGACGGTCAACGGCTTGGGGATACAAATATTGATCACTTGTTGAAAGAAATCTTAACCCCAACACTGGTCATACAGTAGCATTGTTATTTGTGAAAATGTACTCCCTTACAGTTACATTTTAATGATTAATCAGTAACAATTCCTTTGCCACATGTTTAGTAATGGATACATCCCATTATTTTAGTTTCATTTTAAATGTGACTGTAATACAATGAAGCCAGAAATGTCACGTCTTCCAATTGTAACTATACTCAAATAACATATTACATAAAATGTGATTGTAAGGGAATACACTTAGGGCGGATTGCTATGATGTGAAGCATTTTCTCCCATTAGATTCAGTGGGGGGAAATATTCCACACTAGGGCATTCCACCCTCCTCCCTTTTTGTAATCTGATTACATGTAATCACATTATATGTGAAACTGATGTGGGGAGTACTTTGAGCTACTGCTGATTTATATATTTATATATTATCATATTTTGTAATATTATCTTGTGCTTCCTTTGCAGAGTCAAATTAGTATCATTTTAATGGTTATCCATTTTTGTCATGTGTTTTATTTCATCCAATATTCTCATATATTGCAATATAAATGGTGAATATACAAATAGGCCTGGAAATATTTGCTAACTGTCCCTATTTTCAAAATATCATAGGATCGAGCGGTGAAATTGCCATCATTCGCAAACAAACCTGTTCCTTCACCTCTCATACTCGACTGCTAACAGCTCAGTATTTCTTTTTATTCATCTAACAAAGTTAACTCCCGGTTTTCATAATATTAATGTTGAATCACCCAAAATATGTAGGTTTTTTGTTTTGACAAAAACTTGTAAATAAATAGTAATAATAATCAAAAGTAATAAAAAAATCAAAAGTGTGAGAATCGCAATCATGTCGTATACCACACTATTTTGGGCTACAATGATTTTGTCTTGAGATTTCATTATCGTCCCAGCCATATATGCATATGTGAAGAAATGTGTGCTTCCATCTTTCTCTCTCTCAGGGGACTATGCCAGGCTGGGTGTGCGGTACCAGGTATACTTGGAGTCAGGGATGTATGAAGTCCCCATCATGGTGTCAGACTCTGGGAACCCTCCACAGACGAACCGCTCCGTCATCAAGGTCAAGGTGTGCCCATGTGACCGGCACGGAGACTGCACCACGCTAGGAGCGGTGGCCGCGGCGGGACTCGGCACCGGAGCCATCATCTCCATCCTGATCTGCATCATCATCATGTTGTGTAAGTGGGTGCTTTCATGGGTCTTAATGACTTCCATTGTCTTTCAAACAAAGACTCTGACCAGGAAGGCTTGTCAGTGATCTCAACTGTGATTCTTGACATCAGTAAATCATTTTCTAGAAGAGATAGCAGAGATAAGATGTTTCTGCAAATTCCTCGGCATCTCGTATGAAGAGCACATCACCAACGATGAAGTGAAAGCCTGAATAAAGCAAGTCATTGAAGCATATGAAGATCTACAAAGTAAAAACCCGAGGACTCTCGACAACAATACTCCAATGATGTGGACGTGGGCAGCCCCTCCCGTGCCTGAAAAATGTTTCAGGAAGGTAAGGTCTGAGCGCGATCAAATCAGCAATCGCGATTTTTGGGGCCACGATTATCATGATGGTACCTGGGGAATGCAGACTACTTATGTACAGGGAACAGTCTTCATGGTCTGTGTGCTAACCAATCCTATTTAATGGATGTCCCATTGTTGTAATTGTTTGTATCAAATATTGTTTTGAATTAAATTCATGTGTATGATGCCAGGGGATATTGTGAGCCAGCATCATGAATAGTTGGGCCTTTATTCAGTGTAGCAATGCTAATAATGGTGGCCAGATGATGGGAAGTGCTTAAACAACATGGGTTCAATGATTTTGTTTAGTACATTGTCTCAGAACATTATGTAAATATTTGCTGATGCATCATGGGATTGGCTGCATCACATGTGCTAAAATTAGTTATAAGTTTGGAATGTTAACAATTGTAAATCAAACTAAAAATTGGGCTGTTTTTAGCTTAAAATGTGGTTTGTTACTAGTAAGCATTACAGTTTTACAATTACCACCACTTGAACACTACTACATATATTAGTATAAGCATTACGTTTGGAGGAACACTTGGGGCGGGTGTCGTCCCATTAAAACGAGTGACAGCAGAGTGCCTTGCAGGTGTTTAAAATGCCATCTCCACAGATGGGCACCAGAAATCAAAGCCTGGTTTCTTTTAACTGCGGCAACATTAAAAGATGTAAAATCAATGTGCTTTATTGTGCAGTGAGAGTCTTTGTGTGAATATCAAAATGAAATGACTGTTGTTTCAATTTGGAAGGGGTTAGAATCGCACAGAACAACCCAGTTGAGGAATCCTAAGGCTATTTGTTTATTTTATTTAAAAATGACATTGAAGGACAATTTACCTTCAACATGCCAACTTCAGACTATATCGTCAACATGACGACATCAAAGGAAATATAACTTAAGCATGACAACTTCAAAGACAACATAGGGTGGATTGCCATTTTGTGCAACTTCCTAATGTGGGACAGTCAGCTGCCTATTGACAGACAGTTAAATGTACTATTGAAAAGTTCAGAGCCATTGGCGCTTAGGAGTCCCACATTAGGCAGTGGCCCACATTAGGGCAATCCACCTTTACTTGAGCATGACAATATCAAGGACAACATCATTTCAGCATCACCACATCAAAGACAACATAACTTCAACATGACAACAATAACAACATAATGTCCGTATATAGCATCCACACAGATGCAAATGAAGCATGCAGGCTCTTTGTATTCCATTGTATTGTATTGCATTTTATTACCTACACCGGGCAGGTAATGTTTTTGGTCGCGTTTCTTGGTTTGTCTGTCCCCAAGATAACTGAAAAAGTTGTGCAGGGATCCGCATTTCTGTAGCCTATAAGTAACATAATCATACTTAATCACCAACTTACCGATAGATTGCTCGGCGCTTACCGCGGTCACGTGACCAGACTTCCGGGTCGCATGGGGCCACTGGGAAATGTAGTTGGCATGTTCGCTGGTGGGAATACAGTCTATGGCTCAATCGCTCTACTCAAGCACTCGCATTGATAATGGGTTGCCACACATACTGCTAGCACTAAAATTACTATTTTTTTGTACCACTACGACGCAGGTTTTCTATCTCTAAGTGCTTCTAGTGTGTAATGCATTGTATTGTATTGCAGGTCTGGTTTTGCTGTTTGTGGTTTGGATGAAGAGAAAAGAGAAAGAGAGACACACCAAACAGCTTCTGATCGACCCTGAGGACGACGTCAGGGACAACATCCTTAAATATGACGAGGAGGGAGGCGGCGAGGAGGACCAGGTAACACATACAGATACACATATACACACACATATATACAGAGACACTGGGGTGACCACCTGCTCATAACCTCAAGGGGGTACAAGCGCTATGTTTTGCAAGCCTAAATCCATAACCACGCCCCCGAAGCGATGGCACTTCATTATGACGTAACACACGCTGCGCCCAGTGCCGCGTCACGCCCCGTCCCTCACCAAAAGACGCGACTTAACGCTGTCTGCTACCGACTTGAGCATCAGCCACTATAGCGTAGTAGGAAAATGCTCCTCCTTCATGGCATCGTCCTGGGTTTGATTCCTTCTAGCGCTTACTTCATTACGTATTTTTTTAACACTGCATTTTGCGCTTTTTTATTAGGGTTACGGTTGGGATTAGGGGTTAGGTTTAGGGGTTAGGGTAGGAGTTTGGGTTAGGGTTGGGGTAGGTTAAGTTACAATGCATGTTCTGGGAAGGAAAATTGCCGCGGTCGTCACGACTGCGTCATATGCGGAAGTGGGAGCGGCCCGGGGCGTGGTTATGGATTTAGGCTTGCAGTCCGTGCACACCCTAACAGCACATCACATACAGACACTCACATATATCTGTGTCTTCGTGTGTGTCGTTGTGTGTCCAGGACTACGACCTCAGTCAGCTGCAGCAGCCTGACTCTCTAGATCACATGATCAACAAACCTCTGGGCGTGCGGCGTGTGGACGAGCGACCTGTCATTCCAGAGAGCCAGTATCCTCTGAGACACATACTGCCCCCTCCTGGAGACATAGGGGACTTCATCCATGAGGTACACTAGTGCACACGGACGCACACATGTTGCTCAACAGACTGTGTAACTAGACTGAAGGCAGTAGATTAGGGGTGTCAAACTCATTTCAGCTCAGGGACCAGGGCAAATCTACTGAACCGGTAAATTTATGGCATAAAAATTAAAGAACACTCCTTTGGTCCAAAATAGTACACGCATATTCTGAAAATGTACATGGCATGTGAATTCTCTCTTAACTCTGGCCAGACGGGGCAATGCAATACTGCATTTTTCTCAGCGTGTTTACCCACTAATTTTCAAAGAGATTGCCCACCACTTCCCGCTGCCTGGACATGATGGACTCGATTGCCAAGCATGGAAAGTGCCAGCATGGAGCTTTTTCGAGCGACGTCAGGTACAATGTTGTACGGTTTCTTTTTTAAAAATTGAAAATGAGAGATTCTGTTGACAAATGGCACACCGCTGGAATCGAATACAAAATATAACGGAAGAATTCGGCCATTGGTATGCCTAGCGCACACGAGGGAATGTAAAAAAAAGCATGCTGAGAATAGCAAGTCCAGTCCAATGGAATTAATATCTCAATGATCCTTCGATGAAGCTTCACCAAACTTTCACATGTCATGCCCGCGCATCACTTTACATCCTTATTTTCACTTCACTTTCCACATCACTTTCCACATCACTTTACATACATGATTTTTTTATTAGAATTTGAGAAGAATGTTTAATTAGGTAAAAAAAATTACATAAAATAACAACATGAAAACGCTGATATAATTGATTTATTTTTTAATCATCTCCACTTAAATGGAGCCTGAACTAGGGTGATTTTCATATAAAAAGTTTTTGGGTGATAGATATGTCACTTTGAAAAAAGGGAGCCAAAATGTGTATAGCTATGACTTTATTTTATATGCTTTATCAATTTTTGAGGCATGGAAAATGGGCTATGTGAGTGGCTGCTTTAGGGCCAGTCTACTGACGGTTAATTCCTCTGCATAGAGGTGTCTCAGAGACCCGGACAGTTAGTTACCAAAACGAACCATTGTGCTACGGCTGAGATTGTGAATTTGCAGAGATGCAGACTCGAGTCAAAAGACTCGACTCGCAAGTCACTCAAGTCACCAAAAACGGGACTCAAGACTTGCGCCCTAAAGACTCGACTCGACTTGGGAATCTAGGTCAATGACTCTCAACTCTTGACGAGTATTTCACGAGTCTTTCCCTCTTTTTCGGCTTAAAAAACAACATTCTTTTCTGCTTCCTTTTCATCCATGCGCGCAAAGGCATGCTGTCAAGTGTCGATCGCAGTTAAAAAAATAGAAAAAAGTGACTGGAGACTCAACTCAGACTTGTACCCTAAAGACTCGGACTCGACCCCTAGAGACTTGGACTCGACTCGGACTCAACCCTTAAAGACTCGGACTCAACCCCTAAAGACTCGGACTCGACCCTTAAAGACTCGGACTCGACTTGGACTCGTGAGTTCGGGACTCGTGTACACAGTAGAGATGCGTGGAATACCTGAGCCCACAGACCTCCACAGATAAGCCGCTTATAGAGCAAATGACACGCTGAAAAAAATCACATGTTGATTACATTCAGGTGGGTTGCAGTTGAAGCACTGAAAAACAAAAAAAATCTGAGGTAAGGGAAGATGATGGGCGGGTTTGGCTTTGGAAATCGGAAAAAAAAAATGTGCAAATGCATAGTGGGAGGGGAGAAGGGGGGATAGATATGTATTGCGGCGGGTGTGGATGAAAAAAAATACGTCATACGCGCATGTCTTCAGCACAGCTCGGGCACAGACACGACTCAATGAGGGCACAAAGCTGTTGCGATCAATGGCTTGTGTCAGCGATGGTTTCTTCTGTTCTGATGTACATCCGACTATTCTGCACATGGATGGACATGAGTCCACACGCATGGGCAGGCATGCATCAACTCATGCTCGGCTTGTGCACACACAAACACACACTGTCATGTAGACATCCCAGAGGGCCGTGCATGGAACACACCATTGATCCTGTCGTTAACGACATTGACTCGTGTTCGTCCAATACAGGAACACACAGCATCCTTCTCTTAGGCCTGCATGCACACACTGACACTGCACGGCTCAGTGAGGACACGCATTAAGACTCTCCCACGCACATATAGTAACACACACACACACACACACAGTAACTCTCAAACACAGTATCACTCACACAGTAACACTCACACACAGTACCATACACACACAGTAACACTCACACAATAGCACACTGTAACACTTGCCCAATAACACTCACACACACCACTCTCATCCAGAAAAATGCAGCCAAAAATCCGGCCAGAAAATGTGCAAACGTCTAAAAAATGTGGAAAAGTGTGATCGTTTACAACTCAGGGAGACTAAAATGTCTATCCTACACATTGTTTCACGTATATCCTTTAGCAAACGTGACATAACATGAACATAAGTGCTGGAAATATTCTGCTTATCAATTTTACTAAGCATCCCTTAGTATAAAAAAACTATTGAGATTCTTCTAAACCAAACATTCTCAAAGAATTAAGCCATGATTCAATACCAAACCCATCCAGGCAGTATGTTCAGGAACTTGGCTGGCCATAGGCAAAATCAGAAGTGAACCAGAACACTTTCACCATGACAAAACAGATCTGTGATAACACACAAACCAGAACAGCCATGAGCAATGATCCCACAGTGAGCCACAGGAAGAGACCTCTTTATAAAGCCTCACTGCAAGGACCGCTAACACACCACCGACGTATTTCCCACATGTCTACCCCCCATCTTCACCTGTTTCCACTAACCCTAATAAATAAAGCTTGGACAAAACAGCCTGAATGGGCTGGAAAAAAAACAAAAAAAACATAGCTGTTGCCACTCTCACTAGCAGGCAACAGCCAAGGCTCATAGTCAAGACGACGTCACCATCTAGTGGACACCCACAGCGGTGCAGGCTATGACAATCTGGTTAACAAAGAGAGCGAGACAAAAAGGGTCCTTTGCTAGAAAAAAAAGATCAAATACGGTCCATGTTCCATATTACATTTCTGTTCAACCATAAAATCCAAGAGAATGGAAAAATAAATATATCTCAAAAATAAATACTCCATTAGCAGGGCGCAGCGTTCATTAGTGGAGGGCTGGGCACAACGGACATAGTTCCTGATATAGACGTTGGAGGCAATTGCTGCGACTCTGCTAGCTTGGGTGCCGCAGGCAGCGTGACCCAGGCCGGCCTGGCTAGCTAACTAAATTAGCATCGTCAGGGGAGCTAGATAAAACAGGTGCGTAGCGTGCATCCCAAGATCTGGGCTACTTTCAGCGCCAGCGGCATTAGTGCTGCTTCTCTGAACGGCAGACGGAAAAGTCCAATACTTTTTGTGTCGTCTTGTTGATGCAGAAAAAGAACTCTGCTGGGACAATGAATCATCCATTATCTGTCCAAATATAATTCTCGTGTTCAGCACTCTGTAGCCAGAAGTTAAAACATAATTAATGGCTAATAAATACAATAAAATACAATCCCACAAAATCATTTAGGCAGAATATAACAAAAATAATTATTATTCCTCATGACAACCTTACAATGCCTGCATACCTCTCGTTGTTTAAATCACCCCAGCATTCCTATGTATGTCAGTGACCTTTTTCTATGTGTTTGTGTGTGTGTGTGTGTGTGTTTGTGTGTGTGTGTAGTAAAACACTGAAATAGTTATTCTGGAGTTGTCACAATCACTTAACCTTGAATGAATCCCCTCTTGTTTATAGCTTAGTTTTTTTTGTTAGTTTTTTTTTAATCTGTGGCGGGGCGGAGCACATTATGATTTCACCCGCGTTGGTTTGTCCTCCGGATAACTGAAAAAGTTGAGCACGGATCTGGACGAAATGTTGGAAATGACGAAAGAAAGAAATGATTCAATTTTAGTGCATTTCTATAGCCTATGAGTAACATCCTCTGCATGAAAAGTGCTATATAAATAAAGTTTGATTTGATATTAACGGGTATGCGACCCGCATTCTCTGCGTGGCCGCATCTCACGCATCTGTGCCGAGCACACGGCGAGCACACACACACACACACACACACACACACGTCTTCATCAACACTGATATATAACAATCACCAAACAGCACCAATACCTATAGATAGATAGATGGATGGAAAGTTCCTTACTTGGTTAGTGAACGGGGTGGCCAATGAGACGTTTCCATGTAAAAATCTGATTAAATCCAACAACAGGAGTGCGCATGTTTAACATGCCATCTGAAGAGTGCAAAAAGAAGTAACTATTAACTATCAACTAAAAGAGTGACATTCTTCCACAGACATCCTACAGAAGCGCATACTTACTGCCAAAGAGGTCAAGAAACATCTTTTTAGAATGTAGAAAATTATAATCATCATTTGTCCTGGAAATTCCTATTCTTTCCATTATATTCAGAATATTTATTGGACCTTCAAACATCAGTGCACATTTTTAGTGTTAAAATGGTTGGCACTGAAAGGGTTAAATTTGAGGGGAGATTGACAACCCTACCCTCATCCTCCTCAGGGTCTTCGGGCAGCAGACAACGACCCCACCGCTCCGCCCTACGACTCTCTACTGGTTTTTGACTACGAGGGCAGTGGCTCCACCGCTGGCTCCGTCAGCTCCCTCAACTCCTCCAGCTCAGGAGACCAGGACTATGACTACCTCAACGACTGGGGCCCGCGCTTCAAAAAGCTGGCTGACATGTACGGTGGCGCTGGGGAGGAATAAGCACCGGAACAAAAAAAACAAGGCAGTAAAGGAACGACAAGCAACTGCAATGGCCGCACTGCGGGGAGCAGCATTGTGCGCGATTTGAGAGGACCCTGAAACCCTGGGGATATTTTTGAGGGGAGGATGTGACGTGTGTGCAAACGAACCTTAAGACGTACTCACACACAATTAAGACACACGTGTGCTTAACTTACGCTTTACTTGTTCCGTTGGGTCGCTGGGGGCCTGTGAACACTGCCCACCCAGGCTAGTGGGCCAACCAGCCCGTGGAAACATAATCATCTTTACCAAGCAACTGGATCTCCAGCAGTTAAATAGATCTTTATCTGCTCACTCTCAAAGCTCTCTGTGGAATTAATTCTGAGGCAAGTGGTACTGAGGCATGGAGTTAAATGGCTGTCACCACTAACAAACCCTTTACCCCCGCCCCATTCAACATTATGTCACATGCAGATACTGATAAATGTAATTTAACAAACTTGGACTGAAAATCTCCTACGATACATCAATCTGTACAACATTTCGGATGATGAATGTGGACTCTACCACTGACCAAAGACCAGCTAAAGGCTGCTGCTAATCCGTGTTTGGTACTCTCATTCCAAACCAGAGGCCCATTCAGCTCCTGATCCTGAGCTTGGTATAGTGGCAAGGCAGAGCCAGCAGCCTTCAGAGTCCAAGGTGAGCTAGAGGATGAGATCATCTGTCCTCAGGGATGCCATGAAGAGTCAGACCCAGGTGGCAGACTGTAGAAGGCGTGGAGAGCGGCAGGTGATAGGAAGTGCCCTAAATGTCTGCAAGCGAAATCGAAGGCAGTTGTAATAGTCACATCAGTGCACTGTATGTGGTGGGGAGTGTAGGAAACTGTATTATGAATGTGACTCGCCTCAATACAATTTCTGCTCTGTACAATATACGTAGAGTTGAGGGCCTGTAGTCCAGTGGTCCAAGACCAATCCATGGAAGAACTCCTTAAGATACTTGTGGTCCGTGCATTAAGCTTCACAAAAAACAATACAGCACTCTATTGGTGAACACTAGTAACCATTTTGACCGTGGAATGTGTGCAAGGTTGTCTCTTTCAGCAGCTTGACAGGAAGAATGTGTTCTTCAACAGAAAGTCCTCTCTGCACTGTGCCTAGTAGCTATGGAATCACAGCAAAGAATCTGGAGACAACAGGAGCACGAACTGGTGACCAAATCATTCTGTCAATCATGCGTGCCTTGGTCCTGGGAAAATGAATTAAAATGTATTGGCTCACTACACATTTTGATTCATTTTAATGGAGACTAATAGACTAATAGAATATGAAGCTCACAGGCACGACTTATGTTCATTATTATAACTAACTAACAATTCATTGTTTGAAGCCCCCTAAGCAAATGGCTGCAACTGTGTCTGGTTCATTTGCCCAAAAACGACCACTGTTCTCGTCACAGTCCCCCACAGACCACCTGTAAACCAGGCGCTCTCAGCCAATCAGCGCGCCCGTTACAGGCAGGTCACCGCCCGTTTAACCCAACCAACTGGTCACGTGCTCTAGTAACGTGCTCGCTGGTTGGGTTAAACGGGCAGTGACCAGCCTGTAACGGGCGCGCGGATTGGCTGAGAGTGCCTGGGTTACACACCTCCAGCAAACACATGATGCCGTCTCCAGGGCTGCCCATTCTTAAGCCTTGGAACTCATTCTAACATGCACTGCCTTTCTGAGTAAGCTGGTTTGCAAGAAGCTTCTGTTGTTACCTGGTACAAAATTTGCCTCAGTTGTTAGTTGATACAGGAGTTGCTTCTGTTGTTACATGGTACAGAAGTAATGTCTGTTCTTAGCTGGTACAGAAGTAGTTTCTGTTCTTAGCTGGTACAGAAGTAGTTTCTGTTCTTAGCTGGTACAGAAGTAGTTTCTGTTTTTACCTGGTATGGAAGTAGGTTTTGTGTTATCTGGTATGGAAGTCACTTCTGTTGTTCGCTGCTATCGAAGTACTTTTTGTGGTTAGCTGGTTTTAGACAGGCACACAAGTGCATTCACTTGTGCGCCTCTCAATGGCTATCACATGACCAGCCTGGCCCTTTAATCTCTCGTTTTACTAAAACAACAATGCAGGAGGATCGGCAGGCTACGTAGGCTACGTCTATAGTGGATGGATCTGATCATAATAGCTGAAGGTCTCCTCCTGCTATTGAAAAGGTGTACCATTGGTTAAAGTCAACAAGAACAGTATCTTCAGTGGTTTTAAGCAGGGTATATTCTCAGTTTGAGGAGGGTATATTCTGTGCTCTGGGGATAGTATATTCTCTGTTTGAGCAGGGTATATTTTCTGTTCTAAGGAAGGTATATTCTCTGCTCTGAGGAGGTATCCTCAGCTTGCTCTTCTGCCAGTGGGTTTTATCTCAGCTTGGCAGAGTTTTGTGTTTAATCTTCTTTTAATTAACACAGAATAAGAATCCCTGAAGGTAAACTCTTTGAAGTATGAGCTTCTATCAGACTTGCAATGAAGCGCAGCAATCTTTCTTTGACCCCATCTCTTCTCTCTCTCGCTTCATGGTAAATCTTTCTCTATCACATTATCTCTCTCTTCGAGCCTCCGTCTCTCTCCGCCCCCACACCTCTATGTCTTTCTCTGCCTCTCCCCACACTCTCCACCCCCCACCCCTCCCGCGCGCATTTCTTACACCGTGGTTCTCTGCTCTAAACAGGAACATGTCTAAACGTGAAACGCTGACCGATCCCTCCCGTACACACAGCTGTGTACTAACATTCATCTGTTTGTACTTTATCATTGTCACCTGGCAGTATCATCATCCAGTTTGCGCTTCAGTGAATGCTGTAAATAGAAAAGTACATGTTGCTTTGCTGCACCCCTTTCTACTGGGATTGAAATATGTTTACTGTCATATATAGAGCAGCAGGGTTACTGACCAATGTCATGTGACAAATTTACTCTTGGAGGGAGTTGGACATATTGCCCCCTCACCTCCAGTCATTAAGACTGGAAAAGAATTATGGATTAACTTTTATTAATTTTGTTACTGTTCATGGACCATACTTCATAGGTAATTTCATTAACCTGTTGCCTTTATTTCCCTAATTATTTGAGCCACACCATTAAATGTACGTCACCCTAATTAGCCTTACTGTAATTGTGTGTGTGAAGAACTCTCTTTCTTCTTTTATTCATTTCTCTCGTATGTCCCTCCCTCATGTCTTTTCTCTTTTTCCCCCTCTCTGCCCGCAGACCAGACTGTCTGCCATCAGGAAGGTTGCAATGTTAGCTTTTAAAACGTAACTGCAGAATCTGGTTGCTACAAACGTAAGTGAAGGCAGAGCAATGCATCGTTTTTGTGTACAATTCAACGCTAACAACAAGTTTGCTAACAATGCACTAGCTTTGTACACTGTACACAAGCCCTAACCTTGACATATCATCAGGAGCATATCATTGTGGTGGGGTCGTAAACTCACATCGACCCATCACCATTGTTGTGGGGTCACATAAGTGGCCTGAATCAGAGGGCCGACACCTCCTACTGCTGGAGTCTAGGTTCAGTCGAATAGCTTCTCTAAATCCACAAAGCACATGGGGAATCAATGCGCAAACTCTGATGCTGCGTCAATGACCCTGTGGAAATGTAGAGCTAGTCCACAGTTTGCCTACTGAATCCTCCAAAAAACAGGAGTGTGATACCAGCAGTGTGATCCCCCCATGGTGCACACCCTTCGATCTACTCAATGAAGATGGGGACCATGGCCCAGTGGGGCTCAATGTTTCCCGTACCGCCAGGACATGCTTAGAACTTCTCCAGGGGGTGGGAGATTCTGACTGCCATTGTACCCTTACAGTATGTTTGGTTGTGTGAGGCCTGTCCAGCATCCTCTTCCACAATCTGAGCCTGCTCACCACCAGGTAGTGACATTGTAGATTGTTGACACCTCCTGATGAACGATTAACAAGAAAGTCAATCGTTGAATTGCATTCTAGTGTTTCCTGATAGCTATGAGCACCCTGAAATGAATGACATGTGGTTTATTATATACAATCTACCAATTTACAACACAGAACAAACTCTTGGCTTATGTCAGTGGGGAGGTCTCACTGTGGCCGCCAACGTGGGCATAGACTTTCTCTGGCAAAAAGGGAGAAGAAGGAACCCTAGAGAAAGTAGCATCCAGTGCTCTCTCTAAAGCACCAAAGAGTTCTCAAGAACTTGCTCTTTGAGGTGGGTCCTAAATTAGGTGGAACCGCTCACTGTCACACACTAGCTCACTCTATTTCCTCACCTCTAAGGAAGTGTGGATCAAGGACTGTCCTTGGCTGCTACCTAATTTTTTTATACCTGATGCCCTTGGCCCATCCCCCTGGCAGAGATCCCACAGGACGTGGTCCTTGCGTCTTAGCTCCTAGCCAAGCACCCCACGGGTTGAATTGTCACCCACCAGGCATTAGACGACCATCTGACCCTGGTGTTCATTCATCATCTTCTTGTGCTATTCTTTAACTGCCTGGACCTGTTTGCCATGGGGCATAGAGCCCCCACCAATTTGGCTCTTATGATCATTGGGGCTCTCGAAAGTGGCACATCATATGTACCCCTATATAGCTGGAGGCAGTGGGATACCAAAGAGCTAGGTCACTTATAGCTACAGTGTGAAAGGGCTAATCAAGATAGCGCTCACTAGAACTTTGAGAGTGTTGGAGAAGGGAAGAAAAAAGAAAGAAACAAAGCCATTGCCGTGATTAACAAGCAGAGATGGCAACAGTACCGTGATTTCTTACTTGAGTAAGAGTAAAATACATTTGTAAAAAAACAACTCAAGTAAGACTACAAAGTACTGATTCAGGCTGAGAAATGTACTCAAAAAGTATTTTTGAAAGTAAAATGTACATGCTCTAAAATGTACGTGTGCCGAGTGCTCTAATGTGCGTTACCGAGTACCGCCCCCTACTGACTCATTCGCGCTATACATGTAGTCCTGCCCTGTCGTTGCAGAAAAAAAGACAAGAAAAAAGTAACGACCCTGTTTTGGGAAAAGTAAGGAATAGAAGTATTGATATTCTTGTTAAAATATCTACTGAGTAGAAGTGAAAAGTACTCACAGAAAAAAGTACTTCTAAAAGTACAGATACTTGAAAATTCTACTCGAGTACAGTACTTAAGTATTTGTTCCTCGTTACTTGCCATCTCTGTTAACAAGAGCTATGGTTAACAGCGTGAACTGTTGGCTAGCAGCTGGCATCACGGCTATTTCCCTTCATGTCTTTGATGTATGTTCTGTGGACTTGTGTTTTGTTCAATCCATACATCACTTCTGGTGGCAGATGATATTGTTGTGTAAATGAACAAAAGGGGAATATAAAAAAAGAAGAAATCACTACCTTCACCCTAGCTAGGGCACTCTGCTGATCGGAAAGTTCCATTGTGTCTCAAAGCAGCTTTGGCAAATTTCTGTAAAGGGCACAGTGTGTGTATTAGTTGGTGGAATGAGCATGTTCAAATAGTCAGCAAAGCAATTTGCTCATTTACTTCTTGGCTCGGTGTTCAGCTTTTCCACTTAATTACTCAGAGAATATTGGCTTCAAGCGATAAATTGTCTGAAGCGATAAAAAGACTTTGAACGTTCAATTTGAACATGCTCATTTACACTATCAGCTGTATCATTGGGCATTTGTCAAAGGGCCAATGAGTTGTGATCTGGGTTCTGGAGAACACCTACCTGACAGTGTGACCTTTTAATTTTGGGGTCACGCACTTTACGGTGAGAAAAGAGTTCCTGTAAAACACTCCTCTTGGGTCAGAACCACAGACTGCGGCATCCAATATAAATGTTCCGTATGGCGCTCAAGTTAAACTGTACATAAAATACTTGCTTGAAGCTACAATGGACAACTTAAGTATACTGTAAAATTGGAGCTTTTTGCATGTTGTTTTTTATATCGGACAGAAGAGTTATATAACCGTAAAAACAATACAATGTTTTCTATTGTGTCGCAGCCTGCATGACCAT
This sequence comes from Bregmaceros cantori, assembly GCA_900302395.1. NCBI lineage: Eukaryota > Metazoa > Chordata > Actinopteri > Gadiformes > Bregmacerotidae > Bregmaceros > Bregmaceros cantori. Next base: position 3,933 of record OMKY01214128.1, on the reverse strand, counting down.
GGGGGTTCTGGTCCAAATTCTGATGTATATACTTGCATACGTTAGGACAAGTGAGGTTGAAAGAAAATGAAGAATTAAAAAAAAACGAATGAAGAAGAGCTATTGCACAGTTGTTGAGTCATATGTTTTTTGTAAAACTGTCAACAGCACAACTATTTTGTATTGTTGTTTGTACTATTTTGTAAGAAAAAAATAAGAAAAGCAAAACGTGAGGAAAAAAAAATAAAGAATGTGTGTGTTTTATGCGTCCTGTTTCTAGTGCCACTGCAATCTTTTCCTTTTCAAACTACTGCGGGCTCCATACTCAGCCTTGCGGGACACCTTGTAATATAGTTTATGACGGAGCCGCTCTGCTGGCACGCCCATGTTATAAATAAAGTCTCCCTTCCTAATAACACCACGGTCTTTGTTTCATACTTTCTCACTTCGGATCACTGCAAATTCATTGTAATTAATTGATATATCCATTGCCTTTCAATTAAGGTGATTTTGCGTATATGTCGTACATAACTTTAGGAATATGAAATCAATATTTTGACCTTTGCAATCTTTTTAGCTAATATGATATACTTTTATATTATATGACACACAATTTGAACATGCATGTTATTAGACTGCCTCCTAGTGAAGAGAGTAGGGTGTGGTCTAATGGCATAGATGTTCAAACTATCCGTTCAGAAACACAAAGAAAAACTTGAAAATAAACATGTATGTTCTTTTCACACTTATAGTTCAATATTTCTGTACACAATTGTCTGGATAATCAACATTTTTAAATGGTTTGCTTGATATAAGTGTGGTGTTTTTTTCTCAAGAGACTGAAGGAAAAGACAGGGAGTCAACTTAGCAGCTACTACCGCAGCATAACCTCCTTTTCCAGCAACGGTGGGCTCCATACTCCTTGCTCATCTTGTAAAAAAATAGTTGACATTTCATATTGTTGGTGCTTAGGAAGCGAGTCTATGCTCTGCCTGCTGCTGCTAAACGATCAGTCAGTCATGCAAGCACAGCTGGGTGTTTGAAAAACATTTTTTTCTTGTTCTAGTTATCCTGTGTCCTCAATTTTAATGCTGCACTAGTATGCTGTACATTTGGTTTAACCCCTATGCTCTGATTCTCTGTTCCGAAATCCCTATTTTTAGCCAAGTTATGGGTTTTGGGGATTGACCCCTAACGCTAACCCTAGCCCTAACAATAAACCCTAACGTTAACCCTAACCCCTAAACGACTTATAACTTCCCCTACACTAACCCTAACCCCTTCCCTTACCCCTAACCTAACCCCTAAAAGACCCGTAATTTTTCAAAAAAAAGTGATTTAATTAGGGACGAGCGCTCACGATCGAGTCCGCTTCAAAATGTCATCGCAACCAATGCGATGTGTCCTTGGGAGGAGCTCATTATGCGTAGTAGGAGCGGCCTCCCCCACTCGCATGTCGACTGCCGCAGCTGCGTGCACCGGCACAAGTATGTGCGCAATCACGCACGCGCATCTGAGCATTCATGGACACGACCGAAGGTCATGACCGGACACTTGCATCAAATGTGCACTGTTGATACACAGCTCAATTTAAACATGAACAAACAAAAAGTAGGTAGGTGGTAGAAATGGTCCGTTCAAGTTCACCCTCGTTACAGAGACCTCGCAAATCCAACCCCACATTGCGGGCTGCTTCGCTGTGTTGATGTGTGTGTGTGTGTGTGCGTGTGCGCGCGCATGCACGCCCACACGCGGCGATTCCTGTGTGTCACAAGCTCTGCCAGGAGGCGGAAGCGTAGCGGCGTGCTCCACTTGAAATGGCAGCAGGCTTCCACGCCTGACTACACATCTCATCCCCATAGCGATTTCGGAACATAGGGACTTGGGAACATAGGGATGATGGCGTGAATTTACATCCACATATCCTTGCAGTGCAAACACGTTTTGTAATAGATATTTCAGAGGTTTTTTTTAACGCTGCAAATATGTTTATGAGAAAAAATTGACACATTTGACTTGAGCTTGCTATTAGCACTGTCCTCATGCACCACACACGATGTAAACAAAATGACCACCAGTGCCTCCAAACCCCAGCGGTTGGTAATGTGCAAAATGATTCCAGGCAAAAGGATTCATTCCGCATAATGGGATAATACAAATAAGGCTGGCTGCTTTGGCTTTGTTGTCCATCAGCATTGATTTATTACATTCTGCCTCCCAACCCAAGTGTTTTAATATGCAGATTGGCCCTGTGCTGAACTGCTGTCCGAGGAGACACATACTCTGGCCGCGGTTTGAGGGGCGAATAAGAGAACGGAGCGGATGCAACGCTGGGTCAAACGGTCATGAAGTCCCCAGACGCCGTCGGGGGAGTCGTATTAAAACTCTCCATCGCTCTCTCGACCACTGTGCCACTTTCTCTGTAAATGGATTCTGCTCAGACGGGGATGGGGGCCGGCCAAGATGCCCGCAAGTATGCAGTGATCGGCAGGGGTGTTCATTACCAGCGGCAGTTTTTGCAAAACGCCGATTCTCATGATAGGGTCCTTGCTGAGTCCAAAACGGTGCTCAACTGTTATTTATTTTCTCCTGAGGCAGAGTTGGCCAGTGGGTTTAGGAGGAGACGTGTGGGGCATTGAACTCGGAAACAACCGATGAGACGAAGCGCCACATTGTGGCTCCAGCGTGAGTGGGCACAGTTCTCCACCGCACCCAGGGCCAGCTGCTTTCAATGACTGATTCATGTTAGGAACATAACTCTAGATAAATAATGCATTAGAATGTGTGATTTGCCCTTATTTATTGTTCAATAAGTAGTGTTGCACCAATACCGATATCGGTATGGGACGTACTCGGTACGTACTCGGAAACTGCCGGAATCTTGTCTAAATCTAGAATATGTAAATTAAATGTTTTTGTGAAAAAATGTAAGTAAAGTAAGTAAAACCCACTTCCCGCAGTGTCTAAAATATCTCATCTGCTTAAATATAATGGCCTTTTTCTCAAAAAGTGGTCAAGTGGAGTAAGGGTTTTTGCATCTGAACTCTTCAGTTACCACCCCAATACCAACCAAACAATTAAATATTAAAATAATGAAATAATTCTTAATGTGTTCTTATAATTTTCGTCCACTACTATTAAAACGCACAAGAAAGGTACTTTGCTGGTCGGCGGCAACACAACTGAGAAAGTTTGCTAGTTTGTGTTGAAAAAAAGGCGGGTATGGGGGTTTAGCGAATGGCTTGTTTGCTGCTGTTTAGAGCAGCCAGGAGAAAAAGGCCAAAAAATGACTGAAAGTTGGACGTTCCACATACACACCAGTGGGGAATATTCAGGGCCTTCTAGGCCCCTCTCCTATTTGTTAACATCCTAGTCATTCTTAAATGACTGCTGTTCACTTTCAACTCATTGCACATTTTTCACCGCAATTATTACTTTTTTTTTTGGCAGTGAGGGCTGGGGTGAAGGCCCAGCTGTAAAGTTCACGGTTCGCCACTGATACACACACACACACACACACACGTAGGTTCAGTGAATTAGTATGTGTGTTATACAGCTCTGGTTTGCACTATAAAGTCTGTGTGTGGGGGGAGTAGGGGTACATGCTGGCTGTGGCAGTGGGCACATGCGGCTGATGGGGAACAAGCGAACGATTAAATCAATGTTTTCAAAATGTATTAATAATTTGAATTGATTACTCAAGGATATCTACTACGAATCAATAATGTACTCCTCAACCAACTGACCCCCAAACCCTAAAAATATTTAACACATTGTAGCGACCGTACATTTTATATTATCGAGCCATCATAGACAGGACCACGTGTTGATATGCTGATGCAATCTCAGCCGCAATGTACGTCAGTGGGGCTGCGTGGTGACTGGTGATTGTGCATCACCTACCAAAATGTTCTGTGTTTAAGTGTATGTAAGGCGTGAGCCTACAGGCCATAT
>OMKY01214127.1:0-10958 GCA_900302395.1 Bregmaceros cantori | reverse complement strand
TAGGTCAGTACTAGGTTGACAAGGTTATGTTTCAGATAGCTAGTGTGCTCCTGTGTCGTCGCCTGCTAGTCAGTTAGCCATTTAGCCAGTTAGCCGTTTGGGTAACCTGGAGCTATCTTCAACTACAGGATCGACCTCTTCCACCTCTGGATCGAGCCTGCCAGTCACGGGCCAACAACCGAAGATGAGTACTCACACCAAGACTCTTATGATATGAACATTGTTTGTTTACTGTGTCCAGAGACTCGTTTACCTGTACACTGGTGATTTATTTATTCCATTTTTGCACAAGTGTGTGCTGCAATTGTTTTGTGTTTGCTCTTTGATTTTCTGTATCAAACGGATGGCCTGGACAGGCATCCAACCTTTTCTCTGAGTCCGTAATTATTCATATTAGCTATACGAATCATAACAGAAGCATCCGAATTGCTCCCTGCAGCCACAACGAGTATCAGCTATCCTTTCAGCTGCGGCCGACACCGACTGCATATATTGCAACCTGCGTGGACGGACGCACGCACGCACCACACACACGTACACACATGTGCCCGTGGTCGGTGCTTTTGCTTCATGAAGTGAAGGGAATATCTCGGCTCTACAAGCGCATGGTCGGTTCACCAATTCAATTGCTCAGCACGCCTGTCAATCACGCTCGACCTGCGCTGCGTTGCGTTGAAAATCACATGAACGTAACTTATTTAATGAAAGTGTGAAAATCACACTCTTCTCATTGCTAGCAAAGACGTATTTAGCGTTTTGGTAGGCCACAAGACATGATCAGTTGATAACAGGAAACAAAATTGGTAAATATATTTTAAACAATTAACACAACCGGCCTCATCCTGCAGTAACCGCACAAAGAGGTTATTTTTTAAAACATAGAGGTTCAAATAAAACAACAGCGTCTTGTATGCTTTGGGTTCATTACGAAGCGTTCAATTTTGAAACACAGTTGTAGTGTGTGGTAAATGCCACACGGTGGGGCCAAACTCCATGTGAAGCCAACAGCACCGTTGAGTTGACATAACAATTTGGAAGTTACTAAGGGGGCTAAACAAATGCGTCATTGTCATTTTCATTATTATTATAAATATTATTATAATACTAATAATACTAATACTAATACTAATACTAATACTAATAATTATTATTATTATTATTATTATTATTATTATTATTATTATTATTATTATTATTATTATTATTATTATTATTATTATTATTATTATTATTATTATTATTATTATACTGTACGTCACGGTTCGAAACTAAGTTTTGGAATCATTGGACAATGATTGCAGTGACCTCTCCAAAACTTCTATTTGATGTCAGCATGCCGTTGTCTTCGGAGGCGAGTCTGAACTGAAGGCGTGACGCAGCACGTGTCATGCAGCATGCTAGGGAAACACACAGGACGCGTTTGTAGCTTCTCCTCGATCCTTTCTTCCCTTAGCATCGACGCCGTGCAACACGTACACACTCAACAAATACGCGCGTTTCCCCAGAAATAAACCACGCCCACTCGCGGTCGCCGCGCTCTTCCGTGTGCCGCGAACCCACCAGCTGGTGACGGGTGTGCCCGCGTGGCCGCGGTTATAAATACAGGCGGTCGGGCTTCAGGTGTTTCTTCCTCAGGTGCCGTTCACTCCCACCGGCCGCTGCCACCACCACCCACCCCCCTTGGCCCCTTTCCCCGACACATCTCGTTGCAGGCATGGCAGGTACGTTACCGTTAGTCACTGCGTGTCGCAGACTGTTCACGTTGGACATTTTACGCTGTTCTCCAGACGTCGCTTTTGAGACGTGCAAAGACTCCAAACCATTGAAAGTTGTCAAGTTCCCCAACTTACGTTTAATTGCCTTGTTTGACTGTATCGTACAAGGCGTTTGAAAATTGAGTAACAAATTGGGTCCTTTTCAGAATTATACTTTTAGGACTTTTAAGTTGTATTTTGCAATTTCTGCATTCTTTCTGTTTCATTATTTGACTTGGAGTGAGGTTAAGGCTTTGGGCTATTTTGTGTTTCGGGAAATACAAAATAGCATTTGCGTGTTGGGACGAACATTAACGTATTTTCTCGCATTGGACTGTTTTCGTTTGACGTTGCAGCAGCTCTCGTATGAATTTTTAAGTCTACTATAACGAAAGCGTACGTTTTGTTCTCTCACCATTTGTTTGCTCTCGGACGCTGCCTAGCGGTGTGTGCGCGACAACGTCATCCCATCTTGCACGCTCTAAGTGCTTGTTTTTTTATCACCACGCATGGTTTCGGATCTATCAATTCGTGTGCCCGTTACCGACAAAACTTGGCGGCTTTCCCCTGTGCCTTCATCAGCCTTGTCAGTTCTGTAAAACAAGTTGGTGCACAGATTTGGAAGCGACGGAGGAGCTGAGTGGTAGTTGGCTGGTAGCATGGCATGGGAGCTGGAACGGTCTGCTTGGCATGTGTGTGCTGGTCTGTAACTTGGAACTGCACTCTGCCACATAACTAAAGGTTTTCAATAATGCGACAGTGAGTTTGCTGATTCACTGAAAAGCAGGGGGACACAGTGTTCCACTAAATGCATTGCCATTTGGTGTCTATGCTGTTGTGTAACACGCAACGCCCCCAGCAGTCGAACACAAATTAAACGTTCTTCCTGTTCTTGAATATTGCATACATTGCTGCTGAACTCTTGAGGCATGATTCCTCATGCCTGCTCAGTGCTCACATTCTTACCATCATTTATACTACATCCTAACACATGTTGTTTATGGCATTACATGATTAATCTGAAGGAATGTCACTGGAAATAAACAGGTTATGTTCTGTTGTACCTGGTTCTGTTCTCCATCAACTATGGAGCTCCCTGTACATGTCTCCATACATATTATGTAGGTGTAGGGGACATCTCTGGCCATGCAATCAGTGTCGGTGGTTTCAGTAACTGTTCATTTGATTTAAATGTCTTTTCCAGTAACTATTAAACTAAATCATTACATTTTCCAAAGCAGAAATCAAAGCAACTTTAGTTACTAGTTACTTTACTGTCCCAGAATATTCCTTGTGATTAACTTTTAATATATATTTAATGTTTGTTTTTTAAGATGAGAAAACTGACTTGTTCACACTTTTGAAACCACTTATAAGGGAGAGTTTTGGCAAAACTAGTTGGCTTTTTTAAAAGGTGGGCTACTGAAAGTAATGAAACCTTATTTCTGAAATAAAGTAGTCAGTGATCTGTTACTTTTCATGAGTGGTTAGTAATCAGTAGCAGGATTACTTTTTCCAAGTAACTGTGGCAACACTGCTCACTCATCGTCATAGTTGTTCCTTCGCTTGTACAGAATGTGCACCAACATGGGTCAGCCTTCTCCAGCTGCTTTGGTCCAGTGTCATTCTGTTGAGAGTTGACTGGTCAAGACCTGCCAACCAGGGTACCCCCCCTTCGGACAGCTCAAGGTCACTTGAGGGCAGACAGACCCTAGTATTCAGAGCTAGTGATCTTGATCGCTATGGACAGTGGGAATGCCCTCATTCAGATGGAACACTGTTTGCCTAATGACATATCACTATCAATAGTTTGATTGGGTCACAGAATGTGTGCATGTGCTGCCGAAGTGTTTACTGTTGTCGATATAGAGAAAGCTTGTTTAGTCTGCTATGTTTAAATACCCACCGCACACAACCATTGGTCATGCCACATTCATAATGACCTTAGAAATCCCTATACCATTGCATTGATAAAGGGGAGTAAAGGTTATAAACTTGAGCTCTAACATGGACTACATACTGTTTTTTTAATTTGTGTGTGTGTGTGTGTGTGTGTGCCACAGATCCCGCCACACACCCCTTCTGCCAGTTAAACCATTTGCATGTCCCGTAAAGCGCTGTTGTCTGTTCATTGCTCTGGGAACCCATGGGACAGTAGGAGGTTCCCAATGACGTCATACCAGCCTCATGTACTAGAAGACCATCACTAACAATGCCATAGACTACATGGAACCCCGTGACGATCGTAACTGTTGTTCCCTCACAGACCAGGCGTTTGTGACTCTGGCCACCACTGACAGCTATGCCAAGGGGGCCATGGTACTGGCCCGTTCCCTACGGAACCACCAGACAACCAAGAAGCTGGTCGCACTCATCGGACCACAGGTGTCCGAGCCCTGTCGGTGAGTGTCTGCGAAAACTCGCCCACTGCTGTGACGCTTTATGGCTCTGTCGTCATCGTGAGCGGGTTGCGAGGTGACAACAGACGAGGGCTTTACTTGAACCGCCTGACCTCACTACGGAAGAGTCTTGGCTCTGTGCTCGGCGTGAGGTGTTTACACACTAAATGGAGTGAGGCGAGATATACCAAGTGTTTATGGGCAAACAGGTTTTCTTCCTATGCCACCCGCTGTCTGAAACTTGCTGAAAGTTGTTATTGAAATCAATAGCTTTCAGCCAATAAGCAAATTCCAGTTTTTCGTCTAGAACCTTTTCTATAATTGTTTTCAATTTATATCCAAAATGTAGAATCCAGATATCCACTAATCAGTTTCTGAAGTCGCTCAAAGCAAGTCTTTTTCCTAGTTATTTTTTGGCCGCCACCCCCATTTTTCATTCTTTTAATGAAAATAGTGACAGGATTTAATCAGATACTCTCATTGCGGAGGGGGGGTGGGGGTTGCAGAAAAGCCAGAGACAGGATTAGAACGCGTGGCACTGCTTGGCCAATGGACCGGGGGCCGTGTTCTATAACCACATAGCCACCGCAATCCCCCCCCAAAGCAAGTCTTTTAAAGAACTGGTCAATGTTGGCCCACAATATTCTGAGATGAGCCAGTAAAACAGTATTTAGCTTGACATAGAGCCTTTCATTCCGAAACCCCTAGTGCAGGGCTATGCAAATCCGGCAACCATTGTTTTCTGGCCCCCAGAGCAATCCTAAAAAATAAGAAGAAAATAAAAATTGAAAAAATATGTTTGACCTAAAAAAAACAACAACATTAAAAACATTTTTTTTGGGAGGGGGGGGGTCAAACGTGTTTTACACTGCTCTTTACCTCACCAGAGGCACTAGAAATGTGTTTAGGGTTCAGGCCAACTGAGATTCTGTTCTTTACCTCAACAGATGCACTATAAATGTGTTGTAGTTTAAGTGAGCGGCTGCTGTTTACCACTATTTGTGTGTTGTTGTTCCAGATGTTGCTTGTTACAAACGCGAAAGCACCATTGTTGCGTAGAATTGAAGACCTTTTAATGGGAAGTATTTTGGTGGTTTTGCGTCGTGACAAGTTGTACAAATAGGCTGGAGATTACGGGGGTGGGGTGGTGGTGGTGCAGTCCGGCTCCAGCCCCTGGCCCATTGGGCTTTTGACAATGTGGCCCTCTGAGCAAAGTAGTTGAATGGCCCTGTCGTAATGTGTGTTAGCTTGACCCATGATATACTGATCACATAACTGACATTGACAGCATGAATCTATTTTTATGTAGTGCATTTTATTTCATATTCACACCTTGTTCTTCAAATAGCATATTCATATATTTTTGAAAAGGGGAGTATTGTTAAGTCTTTGTATTACATGCTGTTTATGTTTAGATACATAATTTGTGCAGAATATTTGAAGCTTTATTGGTGTGAATCTCTATCCATGTAAATGGTTGGTCTTGAAAGGGTTAATTTCAAGTGTCAAAACCTGTGTCTTGATATATTTGTGGAAGTATATTCTACGACTAGGAATTACTTTTTTTTTTTTTTTTGCTACTTCCACGATGGGTGTGTTAAGGAGTCGAAGCACTTTGTGGCAATCATTCACATGCATTAGCCCCACTTACATGGTACTAAAAAGCCTAAATATAATCATCTTATAGATGGGTCTCGCCGGGCGTCTACTATCAGGCTGATCGGAGCCGGTAGTCTCTGCGACCGGCCGGGAGCATCGCAAAGTCTCCCACAACAGTTTGTAGGCTCTTTCATGACTAATCACACTATATTATGCATATGTATATATTATGTATGTACTCTGACCATCTAAAGGAGGCGTAAACATGGATCCGATGGTGTTGATGTATACAAGTGAAGCGGATTCTTTTTCATCAGTCTAAATGTAATCGGAGCCAAAAAGCTTCCATGTAAACGGGTCTACTGTTCCAGTCACTCCATTTATAGGATTAAGAGTGTTTGTTTAGAATCTGTGCATTCAATCACACTCAGCCGTTCGCTTCTTGCTGCACTGGCACACTTGTTTGCTCACGGCACATGCTGATTACTCCCTGGATGCTTCATTATAGTTCACTTTCTCCTCTTGTAGCAGACTGTGCACAAACATGGGTCAGCTTCCTCCAGAGGCTCCAGTTCAGTGTCATTCTGTTGAGTGTTGGCACGATAACATCTACAAATTCCTTTATTTCTCTTGCCGACCACTAATCTTTGAAGGAAGTTTTGTCAGACCTATTTGGGATCTGATGTGTACGTAGAATGTGAGGGTCCTGCTTTTGATTATTGTCATTATTGGGTTGAGTGAGCTTGGTGTATGGAGTTGTATTTCTATGTGGTCTAAAAGTCTGTGTACTGTTATCAATCGCTGGATGCCTTACCGTAAGTTAAGCTGCTCTTTAACACATTTTTCTGACTACGTCTGCAGGTGTGTTCTGAAGAGGCTCTATGACGAGGTCCAGCTGGTGGACGTGTTGGACAGCGGGGACACTGCTCACCTGGCCATGATGAAGAGACCGGACCTCGGTGTCACCTTCACCAAGCTGCACTGCTGGACACTCACACACTACTCCAAATGTGTATTCATGGATGCAGATACACTGGTAGTACAACTCGTCAAAATCCTTCAGTTCTATGCAATACCAAGAACCTCTAGTTTTTTTTGGAATAGTGATCATTCGGAATAGGTTGCATGTAACCTGGCAAGCCAGGTTAGGTTCCCAGCCCACAGGTTCCACAGTAGGAAACGGTTATGTTCTGATGTAGAAAGCTTAACTTTGATCCAGCCAGTGTGGAAATATGTGCATATGCTCAACCTATTGGCATTGACTGGCAAACTATTTGCAGGCAAACTATTTAGAATCTATGAGAGGGTCATTTTTGGTGGAGCAGTCTGACGTCAAGACTAACAAAAGTTAGCTAGCTTGTCAACTTGTTTCATGCATAATCCAAACCAAACTACTTCTTTTGTAACCTCCTAATATGATGCTGCCACTTGTTTTGGAAAGGAGTGGAGTGCCTGTGGCTAGTAGGATGTATCTAATTGCAGAGGGTCTGATTAAAAGCTGGCATAAATTGTGTGTGGCAGGGTCGCGCGATCCAAATCCATAAATAATTTCTGATGTCAGGTGTAAATGGGCCCGGATCATTTCCCGGCTACGTGGGACATTTTCTTTGGCCGGGGAAAGCGGACTATAGGGGTGGGTTTGTCGGCTACTCATGGCAGCTGTGGGGAAAGCAGTTGGTTTTATCACTGCTACCTAATGGATCAGGCAACGCTCTCTATGCAGGAAATTTGTTGACAAACAGAAATTAACATTGTGCTATTCAGTGGACCCATTTATGCTGTATTTGAGATGGTCATGCCATTGCGTTTTTTTTACTTTTTTTTTTTAGATGCACAATACAACTTATGATTGGAATCGCAACAGGACAAAACTTGTATTCAAGATCTTTCTAACTCATCTGTGGCTTAATCAAATCCTCAATTCAGCATATTAAATTCGTAACTAATACAACCAAGCCACATTCTAACTCACTTTATATTATCTTCTATCTTATTTCATTTTTTACTGTAATATTTTCTGACAGTGCTACGATGTACGATAATATATTATATATTTTCTTGTCAGTGTTCAGAAGGGAGTGAAACTGACTAATCTTGACAGGAGTGCAAGTCCATTCCACTCTAAATGAACATACCCAGCTAATGGATGCCAAAATGTACATGGTTCAGTTTTAAAGTGAATCTAATTTCGATCAAACCAGCAATCTGAAGAGTGGCTACGTTGAATATCTGCCATTTTAATGTTAAATATTAAGTTAATGACAATGAGCAAAAGTAGAGCCATTTGGAGTGAGCAACCACAGGAGTCTAATTGTAATAGAGACAAGCATTTATATTCAACAGCAAATGGCCATCATTCTGTTATGTCAGGTTTTGTTCATAAAGTGAGATCAGGCCATCACTGTATTTGCACGTGTTTCTCCAGCCGTAGGTAAGCAAACTGACTTTTTTTTTAAAATGTTTTTTCCAGCCCATTCAGGCTGTTTTTCCCCAAGTTTTATTTATTAGGGTTAGTGGAAACAGGTGAAGATGGGGGGTAGACATGCGGGAAATATGTCGGTGGTGGGAATCGAACCACCGACTCACCGCGCCATTAAGGCATATGCGTGCTTTCCAGTGCACTGCCTAACCGACTGAGCTACTGGGCAGCACAGCAAACTGACTTCCAAGTGTAACGCTAGGTTTCCACTACAGAGTGTCATTTTGCCGTACGGTGCCGTATGGATATTTTTCTGCCCGGAAGCCGTGTGGTATAAAAATAGCGGTTTCCACTGTGGCCGCATGCGGCGCTCTGGTATTTGCGCGTTAACAAACAACGCGATAACGCCCACTTTTCATGCAGCCCACGCCGTTTAACTGCACTACCTGCGTGCTGTCACTTTGCCAGAATGTTCACTGTACATGTATGTGTGACGAAATAAAGTATCTTAAGCATAATGTTAGTAACGCGCTTTAACTTTCATGCAAGACATTTTAAGGCCGTGCTACCCATGTGCTTTTCCGCGGTGCAGCGTGCGGCGGCCAACTCCAAATTCGGTGGGTGGGTGTGTGTGTGTGACCGGGATGAGTTCAGAAAGACAGAGAAAATATAACGCATGAAGCTGGTGCAAGGGGGAAAGAGAGGTGAACACTCGCACACTACAAACGCGCACGCACGAGGCCGCTTCTGTAAAAACATTTGAATACATTTTATTTCGCCTTTTGATGCGCTGTATCGCGCAGTCCGCTCAGCGCCGCTGTCAATCACTGATTTCACAGAACCGACCCTACATGCCGTACGGTGCATGCGGAAAAAATCAAAATAAATGATTTTTCTGGTCCGTACGTCAGTGGATGGCATGGTTGCCGTACAAAGTTCAATGCAGTGGAACATACTACGACGGTGACAACACGTTTGTTTTGCTCATGGAAGCCGTACAGACCTGCGGAGGACGTACGGCAGAGAAGAAACTCTGTAGTGGAAACCTAGCGTAACTGTATATCTCCACCGACTTGTGGAGCAGGCCTATACAGTTGCCTGCATTTGTGTGCAATTTATGGTTGCGTAAACGTTATGACAGGCCTACTGTACTTTGCTGTGAAGACACCAGGGTGGGAGTGTACTCACACTTTCATTGCACCATGGGCTGGACAGTTTCACACCCAGCTGCCAATGACTTGCCCTGGTAGACTGGTCGCACTGATGCGATTCCTGAGAAAAATCTAGGCTGGGCAGTTGCACACGGCGTGTGATCAGATTACAAAATTGTTTGCTTACAACTGCAATCTAAATTATGTTATCTAGATTTCGAATTTGAAAGAAAAAAAAAATCAACCCTACTAGGGTTGTAACTTTTAAACTTGCATTAAAAAACCAACCTTTTCGATACTCAAAACACACAACTACATAAACTGCCAGCTAGCAAAATCAACACTGGAGTGAGGCAATAACATAATTGGAAAGCATGCATTATTGATTTGCATATATATTTAAGTTAAGCTAAACTGGTGATGGCAATTCCTTTTACTTAAAAAAAAAAAAGTATGTACAAAAAAACTTGTAGCAGTGAGTATTACACTCACTGCTACAAGTTATTGGAGAGGGTCGAACCTTTTAAACACTGACTATGAAATGATCCAAATTCAAAAGTTAATATAAAACTTTTTTTTAATGCATTTTTTGAGCAGCATTTGTTTTTGTCTTGTCAGGTGGTGTCCAACATTGATGAGCTTTTCGACCGGGAAGAGCTGTCTGCAGCCCCGGATCCCGGCTGGCCAGACTGCTTCAACTCTGGAGTCTTTGTGTACCGCCCATCAATGGAGACCTATGGGAAACTACTAGAGTTCAGCACGCAACATGGCAGCTTTGATGGTAACTGGTGTCTTTTATTTGTTGGCTTGTGTTCACATTTAAGTGTCCCTTAGCCATTGTTTGAATGAGGACATTTTTACCATCAACAGAATTGCATGGCTTGTTTTGACTACGCAAATAATCTCATTTGTACAAGAAATTGGACAATTTTGTCAATTTTAGTTCATGAAGCTTAAATTTGTGCATAGCAGTGACAAAGGCTTGGGCCCTTTTTCCCTGGTGACTGCAAACTCGCTGAGGCTTGTTGTACTGTAACTAGACTACATTGGCTTGCGGCTGCCCTGGGTGAATGTAGAGGATGGCATAGAATTAATGGGTTCATGAGCACAAGGTGAATGACATGACTTGTGACAACCAGATCATCTTAATTAAGTATGAATTTGCCCGGTGTAAACTGTCCCCAGTGAACTCTCTGCACTACTGCAGCACAATACTAGTCAGGTCTTTGCCCCACAGCAGGGATGTTTTTACTTCCACACCACAGGAGGCAATTGAGAGAATCTGACCCATTTCAAACTAGGGATGGGTCAGATTCTCTGAACTGATGGGAGAGATTGTGGACAGTGTTTCAGTCTCCTATACTTTAAGCTCCAAATGGCTAAATCAACACATTCCAATAGATTATCTATTTGATCATGGACATTATGATACAACAAAGAACACTCTACATGCTATGCAATACCAGTAGTGTATAACCAAATGCCTTCACTCCTTTCTAGTCATCCCTTGACACGGCATGCCCTTTGGCGCACATTCATCAAAACACACATTCAGGGAAGACTTGTCTGCTGCGGGTTCATTCAAAGCACAACATCATAAATGTCAAGCTTGTTTGATCACCTTAACACCTTCAAA
>OMKY01214126.1:0-13074 GCA_900302395.1 Bregmaceros cantori | reverse complement strand
TGCGTGGCAAATGTATTGTAGTACACATTTTTGATTAAATTTTTGGTAATTAATTAATCAATCATCGATCAATTAATCGATTAATCATTGGCATCCCTAGAGAGAGCTAGAGAGAGTTGTTTGCAAAGTCTTCAGGGGCGTCCCAACGGTCAGCCAGACTGGCTAGTGTTTTAACTAGCAATATTCCACAAAATTGGTTGTTATATTGACATGAAATGTGAATGTTGCTTAACTGAGTGGTTGTGGAATTCCGATTGACATGAAAAAAAAAAAGTTTTAAATTAACAATTTCATTCTAAATCAGAAACAAATGTGAAAGGATGTTGTGAATCTAAGTTCTTGTAAGCTCATTCCAGCCCTCACCTTCACAAAGGCACAGAACCAATCTATGGCTCCATGCTCGTATGACATGGAGAACAGTGGACAGTAGTGCTGTGCATCGCGTACGCGATGCAGTCTGCGACCGTGAATCGGTCTGTAGCAGGGGCGATTGCTTTAAGACTGCAAGGGAAGCCCAGCTTCCCCTAACATGTCAGAAAAATAAATGGTCAAATTTACTGTTTGTTGTGTGTACATGCCATTGACTAAATATGTGCTACAATGTGCTACATTTTTCTTCATAATCGTTTTTTATCACTAACTGATACGACTTTATTCCCGTTTCTTTTCATTCTCTCCGTTGCGCTCTGTCAGCGAGTGAGTTGTAACCAGCTCATCTGAACTTATACGGTGAAATGCATAAATGATCTGCTTTGACACGCCCCCGGACTGCGCTACGTCAATGGGGCTTCAACGAGAAAGCATGAACTGGTACGCTGACCGTAAAAGAGACACATTGAAACTGCACAGCGATTGGTTTACATGTTGAATTTTGTTCCCGCCCGGACGCCGGGCCTCCGGCAGCTTCTGGCATTGACTTACATGGGGAAATTGGGAATGGGCGTGACTTCGTGTCGGGTGGACGCAGATCCCGTTTGATTGATAGCGATTTGAAGTCTGCAGCAGTCCAGGTGTCCACACACACCAGAGACATACCCGTCGCTGTGTCACTCGCCACTCAGTGTGATAATTCTGCCGGTCGCGCGGTTGTTGCGCAAACGCATGTTTTGATCACATATCGTTTGCCTCACGGGAGTCAAGGCTCAGTCCTCACGTTATAGTTTGTCATTCCATCGTGTTATTCCTCACCAGTTGGTCGCTTTGAATGGTCGATTTGTGCTTAATGCACTTCTGTCCTGAATCATGTTGTGCTTAAGGCACTTCTGTCCTGAATCCTGTTTGTGCTTAATGCACTTCTGTTCTGAATCAGATTTGTGCTTAAGACACTTCTGTCCTGAATCCTGTTTGTGCTTGATGCACTTCTGTCTTGAATCCTGTTTGTGCTTAATGCACTTCTATCCTGAATTCTGTTTGTGCTTAATGCACTTCTGGCCTGAATCCTGTTTATGCTTAAGGCACGTCTGTCCTGAATCTGGTTTGTGCTTAAGGCACTTCTGTCCTGAATCATGTTTGTGCTGTTTTATGATGCAGGACAAACATGGACAAACATTCAAACATGGACAAAAAAGTAGATAAGTGGTAGAAATTATGCGTATCAGAAAAATATAAAGAAGCTCCTACACAGACCTCCTGTAGAGCACTTCCGTCGTGAATATTGCAATAAAATAGATTACTCAATTTGATATAACTTCATGAAATGCAACAATAAAGATTTAGTACAATACATTGGATAATGGATATTGTAATGAAAGTCAAACTTAAAACACCACTGTAGGTTGACATCGTAGGCAGCCTACGGTAGGCTGCATGGTTGTAGCGCTATTACGTAATGGGAATATCGGATAGGGAATAACGGAAGCCACTCAGGGCGAGCTGCGGGACATGGGCTTTGTTGGGACACCTTCAAGCATACACAGGATGTGAAGAGCGGTCCTGGTCTGGGTGAAGATTGCGATATTTGATTTCTCCTCAACTCAACTCAACTCAACAGATTTTTATATAGCGCCAAAATCGCAGCCGGAGCTGCCTCAAGGCGTTTCACAAAGGTGATTTTGTTTTTAGATTTAGATTTAAGGAATAAAGCAGCTATTTACCTAACTACCTTTCAACCTTGATTGTCCAGTAAAGGACAGTCATTTGGGATTGGTTACAGAACTCCTTTAAGGAGGACTGGAAAAAAGAGAGAAGAAAGAAGAAAGAGGAGATCAAGACTTTCAATCAGTCTCGATCTCGGCCTAGTTGAAAAAAATACCTAGAGTTTTTGATTAGTTGTTTATGTTAATTTGTTTTGATTGGTTAACAGAACTCCTTTGACGGAGGACGGGAGAAAAGAGGAGATTGAGATTTTCGATCAACCTCAATCTCGGCCTTGTTGAAGAAATAACTACTGGTTTTGATCATTTTTTTGTTGATGTTAATTTGTTTTGATTGATAACAGAACTCAGAAATCCGTCTCAATCTTGGCTAGATGTACAGGTCCCTACAGATAATAGATATACATTTAAGGTCAGATTAAAGGTTGTCAATGTGAAAACTCCTTTACCGGAGGAAAAGACATTGAATTTTAGATTAAAATGATGTCAATGTGAAAGGAGTCTCCGTTTTAATAAACATGTCATGCTTTCAATAAATGAATGTCACACAAATATCATGTACAACATGATCGCACAGTTGCGAGAATAGAAAACAGGGCACAAGTGTAGTGGTCGTTGCCTTTATTTCGAGGCAGCAGTCGGTGTGTGTGTGTGTGTGTGTGTGTGTGTGTGTGCGTGTGTGTGTGTGTGTGTGTGTGTGTGACAGTGTGTGCGCGCGCGCGCGCGCGCTTTTCTGCTGATTTGTTTTAAGAAAAACGCGACCAGAAAAAATATTTGAAAAGTATTTTCAGAAAAGAAACAGTATATTGTATTCAAAATGGTAAATTTCTCTCTTCCCACTTTCATTTTTGTAAAATAAACTCGTGACCAAGCTTTGTCATGTTTATATCACTTATAGTAGTATATCCGTTGATGACGACAATAGGCCGTAAAGGAGGAGTCCTGCACCAAATGTGTAACCGTTTTGAATTAAATTGAATACACAACTTGCATCACATTGAAGTATATTTGCCCTGATGTGGTGGTAACATATACGTTAGAAATAACCGAATAAAAAAAACATATGGCATTAACATGGTGCGGAGGTCAAATATAACTAGGGTGGATTGTCTTAATGTGTCAGTTACCTAACGTGGGACAGTGAAATGTAGTGCTGAACAGTTTAACATAATGTTAGACACAGGTTTGCGTTCACCAGTTTCACTGCCGTCCATTAGTTTAAGGAGGAGCCAGTGCCACTGGAGTTCAGGTGTCCCACATTAGGCAGTGGCCAACATTAAGGCACCCTATAGCCTGAGTCCCCCTGCCGCCACCAACGCCCCCGTATTTTTTTTCTCACGAATTTGGCGGCAAGACCAGCCAAGCGCCCCCGCTGTTAACAATGGGCCAGCTGCATGGCTGAATGAAAGGCTGCTGCGGCGCCGTGGGACGGTTCAAGTCGCCCATGAAATGCACTTCGCTATAACGATGCCTGCCCTATTCTTCTCATAGCCGACATCGTGTCATTTGCACAACAATGGAAAAGAGGAAACGACCCTTCACATGCAATGTTGCACTTTGACATTTTATTATGACTTATCATTTGTTACCACAATGACAAAGACATGCACACATCTGTTTGCGTGCTGTTTTTTTATGTTCACAAAATGTCATTAAAAAATAAACCAACACATAGTGTTTACAGAAATATCTTTTGCACAGACCAGTATACTCTAAGTCCACAGTGCAAACCTCTTATTCAATAATAACCCTTGGGGTTTTACAAAAGTGTTGTCTTCAACCCATACCTTGGAAACCCCAGAGAGGATTGCATATCAAACAAAGTCCATAGACTTTACTAAGTCAAATACAGATCTGTGCGCGGCGTGTCGTCCATGCACGCCGATTTTGATCGTTATATAGGGATACAAATAACGAAGTCAGCATAACGACATTCAGTAGCTGCAATGAATAAATACAGTAATAAATATATACATCAATTCGGTGCGATTCCCATCTACCAGGGCCTCCACATGTCTGTGTTAGCCGCTGGAGGGAGCACCGCTGGGGCTCTGTTAATATTGTTGTTAGCGTCCGCAGGCGCGCCGTGGCTGGCGTGACGGTGGAGCGCTGACTGGGGCATAGCCCGTGACGCGTTGAGGCTGGACTTGAGTGCCATGAGTCTTTGCTGGATCTGAGGCAGAGCGACCGCGGTCTGCTGTCCGGTGCTGCAGGAGCACTTGCCACAGGTCGGGGTGGCCGCGCTGGTGGAACGGGATTGCTGGATGAAGTCGTTGACGCGTCGATGCGCATCTTGGTCCAGGCGGGTTTGAGGCAGCAGGGCGGACACGCGGTCCAGGCATGCTTTGTAGCCTTCTTTGTAGCTGTCTGTACCTGGGGACACAGAAGTAAAAAGACACGGTTACTGGACTGTTTTTAAACATTCGTTTTTACTTTACTACTCTATTTTTGTATTGATGATTACTTTATGTATTTTTGTTATCATAAATATTCCATTAGCCATTAGTTATGTTATTATTGGTGCAGTATCAATTTTATTTGTAGTACTTTTTATTGTGTCATTATATTTTTTGTGCATAAGTCATTCATTTAAAAAGATATATTAAACATTTCCAAGTTTTCCATAGAACGTTTACTCACTTTTGACAGGGCTTGAAGGTAGATCTCGGAGGAAGCGAACGGTCATTTCCAGAATGTCGGCTTTCTCCAGTTTGGAATGACGCGCCTTGTCTTGTCCGACCAGCGGTAGAATGAGGCTCTTCAGGCTGCCGAGGCTGTCGTTGATGCGTGCCCGTCTCTTCTTCTCCAACAAGGGCTTGAGCGTCTGGAGAGCACAACGAAAGATCGAGAGAACATGAGTGAAAATATTCCTCAGTATTGAAGGAGCTCAACACATTCGCATTATTGTGGATCGTAAACATGTTGTTGCACCATCCTTACCTTTCTCAACTCGTTGGCGTGCTTCCTCTGTGCTACCGTGGAGCGCGGGAGAGGCTGACCCGCCTCGGGGGCGATGCTGGAAGGCATGGCTCTAGTTGGTAGTGGTTAGTGCTTAGTGAGTGTGCGGCTTTAGGGGAGTTGAGTTGAAGTGTGAACTCGAGTCGCCGAGGAGGCGCTATTTATGTGCGCCCGTCGCGTCGGATGGGCGGAGTTTCATGCTATTGTTGTGGCGGGAATGCGTGCGAGTTGGGGGGGGTAGGATGAGAGCGTCCGTTTGACGTTTAATATTATCGATGCTGTCTGCACCATCTGGTCTGTGGTGAATATTATACTCCCTGTTCCTTGCACGTCTTGAGGCATGTTTGTAGGATAACACGTATAGGCATATTATTCTCCTCCGCTTTTGGCCGTATATGCATAGTTACGAGGAGTAACAGTTATACGCAACATTTGTACAATGAGACACGATTTATGGAAAACGACAGACTTTCGACTGTGCTTACATGCCATAGAATGTATTTATTGGTCAACTTTGGCTTTAATGATACAAGATGGAACAAAATTTGCCGAAAATTAAATGTAAACAATTCATACATTAAAATATGTATAGACCTATCGTTTGACGGATTCACGTCCAACCCCACACCAAAATTAATCAACTAGTTTGCCCAAGCGACGCTTCAAGACGCACCTGCAGCTCATTTGGCGTGGTGCATGGTGGGCGGGGGGAGTGAACGTGGATATTAGTGGTGGTGGCAATACTATAGTGGTAGTAATAATAGTAGCAGCAGCAGTAGCATTTGCAGTAATAATTCATTTTGTTAGTAGTATAGTATAGTATCAGTGTCTAGTGAATGTATGTGAACATGCACACAACATCAGATATTTGTGAATGGAATTTCACGACGCTGCTCCTGCATGCTGCATGCATGGTGCACCCTTGCGCGCTGTTGGATTTCACGCGTTCGGCACGCGCCACAACCGCGCAACAGATGGGCCCTGTTCTCCCACCTGACCACAAACACACACACGCGCGCGCGCGCGCACACACACACACACACACACACACACACACACATACTGCTCTGCACGTGCAGTCGTATAGTATTTTTTGTTATCCCCTCCTCCTTCCATAGCTTGGTTTTCAGCGTTATCGCCGTAGTGTTCCAGATAGCGTGTCTCTCTTTTTAACTGAAAACCCATTGTTAGACAACTCCCATCTGCGTGGTGGTGGTGGTGGACGGATTGTGTGGGGGCAGGGGAAAATGTCAGCTGTACGGGACAGAAACGGATATATTAACACGGCGGATGGGAGCTGTGTGCTTCCAACACAAAAACGCAACAATGGGTGGTTTCTACTCGCCCAAAAGTAAAATGTTGTGAACGTTATTTCATTCATCGGTGTGTGTGTGTGCTCTCTAGGAAAGCTCTAAAACATCTCATGTAACAGAACATTTAGATTCTGTAATTTGAATCACAATGTAACGTACATGGAACATATTCTTTATGGCGTGGGGGTAGTGTCGCTGGTTTCCGCCTGCAAGCTGCCAGTTTAACCATCGTGGTTTGAAAACATCCTTTCAGATAGGGCGCTGTCGCACGCGTCCGGCCCCGAGGGACCCCCAAATAACCGCCAAAGCAGCGGAGCCTGGCGACTGAGCGCGCTGCGATAAGAAAGAAAAAAACAGGGCTTCGCGCTTCAGTTAGGACGGAGAGCGTTCAATTTCCATGTGATACAGGACTTACATGCAGATATATCTGTTTATACTAAGGTATAACAGTTTGGTTGTCAAAGATCAAAATGCATGTGCAATATAGTTTAAAAATGAACATACTCATCATTCCATGACCACTTTGGAATCAATGATGGAATGTAATATCAAGAAAGAAATGAAGAAAAAAGACGAAATGTTTCCAACTAGAAATAAATCAGCTTGAGAAACAATGGAACAACAACATGTCTAAATGAAGATGCTATAGCATCACCATGCGCATCTTGTTGAAAAGGCGAAGAACCAAATCAAACCAAAATCTCTGTGAACATTTGCATGATCATTGTTTGTATAGTTCCTTCCAGGACACGAACTGAGAGACTAATATCGATCAATGAGGATGAGGTGGAAAAGCTTAACCTTTTCATCGTATATTGTATATTGTATGCCACTATTGTATATTTTTTGTATATTGTATGCCATTATTGTATATTTTTTCCTACTATGCTGTTATTTTCTATTGTGGTATTTATCACCGTGTTATTTTATATTTTTACTATGTTATATTTACTGTACTAGGGTGTGCACCAAAAATCCCAAGTCAATTTCCAGTGTGTTTATGCATGTCTGGCAATAAAAGCGATTCTCATTCTGATTGTGGTGAGAATCTGCCAGTGACTCGGATGTAGCCACCGCTGTGGTTATCTCAAAGCTGTGTTAAGGACCGTTAGGGATGGCTGCAAGTAATTACAATTTCACAATAGGGTGGATTGCCCTAATTTGGGCCATTTTTTGCAACTTCCTAATTTGAGACTGTCAGTTGCCGAACATGGGACAGTGTAAAGTAGTGTAGAGCATTTGAACTTAACGTTAGACATATTACCATAGTTTGCTTTTACCATAGTTTTTCTGACATTAATAACTTTAGGAAGCTTTAGGTGTCCCATATTAGGTAGTGGCCCACACTAGGCCCATCCACCCTACAGGAATACTGCAGAAGAAGAGTGATCATGCAATGCGTCACGAGAGTGTGGGACAATTGGCATCCAGTGCCATGAGTAAGTTGAGTATATAAGCATAAATACTCACATAGTCCTGTACATTTAGTAGGTACTGTGATAGTGCCACCTGCTGTGAATGTGCTATGAATCTAGGGCGAATGTAGGTTAGAGCCATGAAGCATACTGGTAGGGGGGCATTGTACAGGTAGGTGTGAAATGAGGAAACCAGCCTGTAGCATAATGTTCCTTTATTGTCGAGAGACAACACAGAAAGAGAATGAACACTGAACTCCCTGGTGTCTTAAGCCGACAGCCGAGGGGTGTGTGTAGATGACATCACAATGCAGTTACAATTGCAGACACAGCAGTTACCACAAGAAAAATATGGGCATGCGTGGTGGTCATAGACTGTCACAGTGTCCATGTGTGTATGAAATTTCCCCAAGAAAGGCAAACTGCTACAGCGTGAGTGTTAGCCTGGCAAGCCAGAACCAACTAATTGTCCACGCATGGTACGCGACTAGACGTTCCGTTGGGTCTGGACCAACCAGGCAGGCAAATAAGATTGTCGCCCAAATTCGGGCGGTCCAATCAGCATCCTGTTAAGGCCGGCATTGCTTCAATCGAGACGCGGGCCACATGTCATACCTACTGCGCTGTGATTTCATAACTTCATTTGACTTCATTGTTCATTCACTTTTTTCGAGCCTGCTTAATCCAGACCAAATTATCGTTCTAAACGCTATGTGTGTGTGTGTTCCGACAGGGCAGGATGTGATACAGGGTGTGGGTTAGCATTAAGGGTTGCTGCAAGTACAATGCAGGAGTACCACAGAAGAAGAGTTATCACAGAGTGCATCATTGGAGTTTGGGATAATTTCCAAGAGTTAATGTGCCACAAATGATCAGCCTCAAATGACGGATCCACAGCCTTAAAACATATAATAGCAATAGACTGGGCAGCCTTTCGAAAAACAAACAAACAACTCCTTTATGTTAAATCGAATTCCGCTCCACATCAAAGCCAAAATATACAATACATACATCCTACCAGTAGTGCTATACGGCCTTGTATTGAATGAGCACCACAAACTTGAGCAGTATAATCGAAACATTCCATACGTATGACAGGACACCGCCTTTTAGACCACATAGAAATAAAAGAACTCTGTAGACTAGCCTCACTCACACAAAAATAATACAATAATAAAAATAATGACAATATAAAAAACAAGCAGAACCCTTAAACTCTACGGACACATCAAGCGATCCCAAATAGATCTGACAAAACTCTGCCTTGAAGGATTAGTGGTCGGCAAGAGAAGCAGAGGAAGACAACCCAAAAGATGGCACGACAACATCTATGCCCCTCAACAGACTGACACTGGACTGGAGCCTCTGAAGAAGGCTGACCCATGTTGGTGCACATTCTGCTACATGCAAAGAAAGTGAACTATGATTACCATGAGTGGTAAGCAACTCATAGTCATCATAGTTCAAGTCAAATATCTAAGCATAAATAGCAGTCGTTGCCTATGATAGTCGTAGACAGCTGTTAGTTGTTGTCTTTAGTTGCTGGTTCAATCACTGTGTTTCCAAATTTGAATGTTGCTGTTTCACCCCTGTTAAACAATCTCTGAGGTGAATCCTGGATGTGTACAGATTGGGCGATGGGCCACGGCTCGGAAGCCCAAATTCTCAACTATCACCCCCCACTTCAGCAACGTACCCACACCTGGAGACTGCTGGTCAACACCCCTCTAGACTAGAGGGTGAACTTGATAATCTCAATGAGTGTTACGGTTCATACAGAGAGTACTAGGTAAATGAATGGATCCAGGAATAGACACTCCTTATTTTATGAAGCAGTATTTTCAGTAGCAGTCAGACAGATCAGCAGTAAGATACTTCCGGATATTGGATTACAGTTTTAAGAAAATGTATTTTTGTTTTTCCTTAACTGAACAACAAGAGTTCAATGTTTGTCTTAAAGATCTTGAAACCTGAGCTGGAAGAGTTGAACCAGGGATTTTCCATTTCTTACCAATTGCATTATTACAAATGTTGTACCAGAGTACTGATGACATCAACGATAAAGTTCCATGGTTGTGTATCTGATGCAAGCCAATCTTCGACTTCCAAACAACAGCCCTTCTCGATTATTATTTTCACAAAGCGTACCATTGAGTACCATTGTTTGTTACATCAGCTTTTGAGTTAAAGAATAATATAAAGAAGTTGTAATGAATTAATGGGTTGTTTCAAAGCCTTAATCATTGTCTGTTGCTTGGGTCCTTTCCAAAACCCACAGTATAAAGACAGTTTCTATCTCTATAGCATGTCTAGGTATCGACCTGACTATGGGTGCTTGTCTGGCCACGTCTGAGTGAGGCAGTAATATGCAAGACAATGATTGGTTGAATGGCCAAGGATGATTCTTACATTTGCTTAAAGTGTTGGGCCAAAGTCTCATGTGATTCTCAGGCCCAGACTGGTGAAGAGTTGGTCTGAGGTTCTCGGATGAGTTAATATCCCGTGCCCACTTGGCCATCGGATTGGGGGTGTGAGCTATGTCACCTCCCAAAACTAATGAATGTCAGTGAAACTATGGTAATGTGTCTATTAACTTCAACTGTTCAACACTACATTTCAATGTCTCACATTAGGCAACTGACTGTCCCACATCAAGAAACTGTAAAAAATGTCCCTCATTAGGGCAATTCACCCTATCCATTTCTGACCATAACTGTACAGGTGTTACTGATACACAAGTACAGTTCTGGTTCTGACCTAGCTCTGTAAGCATCTGATGAGGTGCATAGACTCATTGGGAATTGTGATAGCTTGGAAGTGGTCAATATGTGAGGATGAAGATGTATATGTGCACTCTCTTTCAATCCTCCTGTAGTTTCCCTGCTTTGCTTCCTGTCTTGTCTTGGAGTAGCCTCTTTCACCACCAATGTTCATGGGTCAGAGGAAGTTAGATGCTCTGCTCTGGTGATGCCATCATAATGTTGTCTTGTTCGCAGCTTCTGCTTAATGTGTGTGGAAGGTATGTCTCCTGTTTTCCTTAGACTTTTCCATTAAGAATATTTAAGATATTTACTAGTTGTACTGCCCACCTGAAAAGGGATTGTTTGGTTCATGAGCAACATAGAAGATCTTGGCAGTAATTCAAGACAACAGGGAGCATGTATTGTTTCACAGCCAAGTAGCCAACAAATGTCCTAGCATTAGTGGCTAACCAGGAGCGGGTTTGACTTCTGTCTGGGGGGACCAAGATCTGGGTATCAAAGAATGAGAAGAGGGGAAAATTATTACAGTCTTGCTGGTCATGTTTTGGCTTTGATTGAACATGATGACCGCCATCAATGGGTTCAGCTTGGTAGGGGGGATAGACCTTAAATTTCAGGAGGACAGGTAGTTAAATTGTTAGTACATTCTATAAATTAAAATTTCAAATAAAATTGCAAGTTGTGAGATTTTGCGCTATACAAAAATCTGTTCAGTTGAGGACGGTTTGAATCCTGTTAGAGTCGTACCAAAGATTTAAATAGTGTTAGCCAGTGCCTCTCTGACACAGGAGGTGAGAACTGGATTGGTGAAAATTCATTTCATCTGGTCTTGGAACGCCACTTCACAACCAGCTCTCTCCATCTCGCTTTGTCCTCAGCCACTTGCATGGTGTCACTCATGCAGCCTGCAACTTGTCCATTCTTGGATGTTATTTTTCCATCACTGTCTCTGTCTTCCTCTCTTCCTCTCACCTGGTACTGTGCCTTGCAGGATTGTTTTTGAGAGTCCGCTGGATCCCCTGACATGTCTGTACCATTAAGTTTTCATTTTTTTTAGCTGTGGTTAGTGGGTCTTTATATGGCCCGATGGCTTGATTTATTCTGGCTCTCACTTCTTCATTGGTGACATGCTTTTTAAATGAGATGCTGAGGAGCCTGCAGAAACATTTCAATCTGGGTAAAAAAAAACCTCCAATATCCTGCAACACAGCATATAAGAGTAGGCTGATGAAACTTGTCATATCATAAAGCTGTAGGTATAACAGACGATTGATCACACTGTTATACACTTTTAAATGACCATACATGTTCATTTTATTCATAACATTCATTTCTCATCAGGTCATAGTGCATCTTTACATTCAACTTTGAGATGTGACAATGTTTTAGAATACTGTTACATTTCTTCTTTTCACGTCTGTTTCACTCATCATTCTACTGTTTGCTATTGTTAAATATGATATATTTAGTCTCTTTTATGTGTTATCTTTCTAAACCAACAAATACATGTTCAAGTATTTCTTCAAGTATTTGTATTTATCAATCGATTAATAGGGTGGATTGCCCTAATGCGGGCCACCTAAGCTAATGTGGGCTCTGGCTCCTCACTAAACTATAATAAATGTCAGTGAAACGGTGAAATCAAGTTCAACTGTTCAACACTAAATTCTACTGTGCCACATTAGGCAACTGACTGTCCCACATTTGGGAGTTGCAAAAATGACCCGCATTGTGTGTGTGTGTGTGTGTATGTGTGTGTGTGTGTTTATTGTGTGTGCGTGTGTGCGTGCGTGTGTGCGTGCGTCTGTGTGTGTGTGTGTGTGTGTGTGTTGTGTGTACACTAACTCGTGTGTGCTAATTGTCAATAAATGTTGATAAAAAATAAGTAAAGAAATCGTATGTTGTTCTGTTGTGCTTGTTTCATTTATAATAAATCGACGCAAACAGAAGCATTGACAAACAAACATTTAACATTTGTAGTCCATATGCATGCTGTTGCAATAGCCCATCAGTCCGTTTCCTCCAGGGATGCTGATGCTATACGACCTAAAACGCAGAACGTCCTATCAGAACAACCCAAGACGCTTGCCAAGCCGAAGACAACGCTACTCATGGTCCACAAAGCATCTGCCGCCTCGTCTCCAAAACTCGCCAGCTTTGACGTCATCGCAACGCCGTCAGCCGTCGTGCAGCGTCCGCGTCCTTTCTGACATCGCGTGCTGACAAACAATGGAAGATGTATTTTAGAATTCACTAAAGTGATGTCAGGAGCCACTCTTAACACGTTCAACTCGATAGCATATGTCGTTAAAGTATCCTTGACAATAAGTTCAATCATAAATTGAAAGAGAGGACGGATGAAGAGGGCGAGGGAAAGAGGGACAGAGATAGGTAATGGAGGACATAGAGGGGGAAAGAAGGACACAGAGAGGGAAATAAATATTCACATTTTCTCGTGGCTTGGTGAAGCTAAAAGTCAAACGATAAGCTAAAACGTCGGCGCGTGTGTTGTCTGTTCTAACTTCTAACCAGT